>JARQZK010003727.1:125000-130000 GCA_030704885.1 Cynegetis impunctata
CAAACTTTGATGTAATTTTTTTCACCACTCTGTACAATATTGAAATAAAATTTTTATGTGGTAGTTAACTTCAACCTTTCATCTAAGCAGTAAATTCAGCTACAAGCAGCTCGTTACATGTTACAAGGTGTAAACAATTTTTAAATTATGGTCAGTATTTTTTAATTTCTCAAAATTTCTCAGCAACGGTTAGTTCTAGATATAGGAAATATAACAATAACTTATTTTTATTTGGTCTATAGTATCTAAAAATATAAAAAAATATAGCGTGTTCCATAGGAAAAAATATAACTTTGATATGTAACTTTTTTTGGGTCACCCTATATATATATATATATATATATATATATATATATATATATATATATATATATATATATAATCAAGTACTAGGACATTTATTTGAAACTAATCAAACAAACCTCCTAGCGGAGCTGTAGCTGCTTAGCGAATATAGTAACCACCTTCGGGTATCAGGACGTACGAGTTCGCGTTGCCGAAATGTTTTCATCTATCTGTAAGATGTGGTTCATTTGTTTCCGACTGGTGGCGCTGTGTCATATTTATATGCCATATAGTCACTTGAAAGGAAAATATTTGGTTGGTTATCACTTTCGATGGATGGATGATACTGATGAGCCCCAAATAAGGGCGAAACAGACTGTCTATCATTTCCATTGATTGTGATAAACAACTTAATGTTTCTAATATACACCGTCCAAGGTTTATGGAGGCATTTCGATATTTCGTGAACCTGTATAACCAGCTCCGCTAGGAGGTTTGTTTGATTAGTTGGGTATTTTAAATGAATGGTTGAAGTTTAAAAAACTTAAGTTAAATTCTACAAAAACCAAGAGTATGATATTTGGAACTAGATATAGATGTAGCCTCTTCAAACAAGCAAATTTGAAAGTAGAAATGAATTCTGAACCCATTGAGCAAATTGATGTAACTAGTTACTTAGGGATTCAGTTGGACTCTCAATCAAATTTGCAGGAGCATATAGGGTACATGTGTAGGAAACTGGGGAAAAAAATTGGATACTTCAAAAGAATATCGAAAAAACTGTCCTATTGGACTAGAAGAGTTGTATACAATACAATAATTTACCCCCAATTCACCTATTGCATGTCTTCATTAATTTTCTGTAATAACGAGACTATAAATAAACTTCAAATACTGCAAAATAAGGCTATGAGAATTTTGTTGGGCTGTAGCATTTATACTAGAGTTAATGATATGTTAAAAAAGTTAAAATTTTTGAATGTCAAACAAATGGTAGAAGAAGCAAATTTAATTTTAATTTTCAAAATTTTAAACGGTCTGGCACCAAAATGTTTTTCACATTAGGTATTTCATTAGAAGAGGAGATATGATAAATTATTATTTAAGAGAAGGGGATCATTTGTTTATTGACCATTTCAATACCACCAATCTGAACAGGTCAATAGATGTAATGGGTGTCAGATGGTACAACAACCTTCCTATAATGATCAAAGATTCGAAAACTGTCAAGCAATTTAAATCTATGTTAAGAAAATTTTGTTTTCGGATGTAGCTTGTATTATTTTTCAGGTTTGTTTTCTTTGTCTCCAATTGATTTGATTTTATTTTTCACATGTGATAATATGGAAGATTTTTGTATACTAGCAATTTTGCTAAATAAATGTTATTATATTATTAGTTTCAATTAAATGTCCTAGTACTTGATTTTATTGCCACGAACGTGTTTCGATAACACGAAGAATTCTGTTTTCTATATATATATATATATATATATATATATATATATATATATATATATATATATATATATATATATATATATATATATATATATATTTATATATATACAAGGGCGTCGCCAGCAGGTGGTTCAGGGGGAGGGGCAGTTGATATATGGAGCATGGGAAGAGTATGAATTTTGAATACAGTTGAAAGCAAAGTTATTAATAATAGAACAAAAAGAATTTGGGACAAAATATAGGATAAAATAATAATAGAATTAAAAGAATTTGGAGGCAATCAAATTGTCCATTGACAGTACAAGATTTTAATAAGGAAGTAGTCGAGAGAGATCTTTTTTTCATTAAATTAATTAAAACACAATGGTCGTGGGTTTTTGTAAACTTTTCGATCACTTTATTATGAAAATCTTGTAAGTATTCATTAATATGTTTTCTGTGCACACTCATCATAGGCAGACCATTGCGGCGATATTCCCCCATAGTGGCTCTCAACCAGGTTTTTAGTCACCTGCTAAACGATCCTTCTCCCGTCAACTTTGTGCACTGTAGAGAGATCAAAATTTTCAACGCTTTTCATGTTTCAGGAAATAAGGTTTTTGCTCTTTTAGGACATCAATAACGATTAGATCAACTTCCTTCTCAAAACTGATTCCCAAAAAAATCTAATAATATCTTTCGTGATACCAGATTCAGTTTGTGGGACGAGCAATGCAAGAACAAAGCTTTCGTGTATTTTTTGCGTAGAATTGCTTGTACCCCGGAGTCTATTCCGAACATTGTCGAACAACCGTCAAATGCAAAACCGACGCATTAATTTGCATTAGGGTTTTCTTTTGTCAGAAACTCATCGATGCTATATGCAATAGATTTCGCATCCAGACCTTTCAGTTCCGATAAACATTTCTTGGACTTCGATGGTTTCCCCATCAAAATATCGCAGCCCTATCGATAATTGTTCAGTGCCAGAAATGTCAGCTGTTTCGTCCGCTTACACACTATATGCTTCTGATGCTTTTACTTTCTTCATAATATGTGGCCTAATGACCTCTCCACAAATGCCGATAACTTCATTTTGAATATCAATTTATCGATAGCTTGCATTCTTTTTGCCATGCTCAATGTGTTTCTTCAAAACCAAATATCCCGCGTCAATTCGCAGCTTGTATAAGTCCTCGAGAATACCGTCGCCATAATGTATACCACTCAGAGCTAAATCATGCGACTCGCAAATTGTAATGCAGGAATTGATAGATGTTATAATTTGCTGGTTTTCTTTAATAATATCCTGAGAGTATTTGTTAAGTTGCATATCTACAGGCACACTTCCGAGAAATTATTTAGCAGCTTCCATTGCCGCCTTATGAAAGTGGGTTTCCATGTGCTTCTTGCAATGCTCGTGAACATCTTCGAACTTACGAAATAGCCTTATGATGAATGATCCCAATAGGCCTCTAAAAGTGCTTGGATTTGGCGGAAACAACGTAGAATATATACAAAATGACCCTTTTTGGAGCCTGGAATAAGCCAACCATGGAGAGTACGTTTCAAACCAGGAATAATTAAATTTTCTCTTTAAATGTTTGTTGTCTTCCGCAAAATTGTATGTCGCAGAAGGGGACCAACAGTTTTCCAGCAATTCCTTCTCCTTTTCGGTTGACAACAACGATGCTCGTCCAATTAATCGACCGATGTCATTTTCGTTGCACTCATCTATTGAAGAATCGGGATCCAAGTCCAGATCTTTGGATGAGCAAGGTATCGGTAGGTCAGCCTCGGAATCATCATAAGGACTTGTGCCTATAAGAGTCCGGAACTAGTTCCTAAAAGTGAGTATCTCCCGTTGTGTTAACCAGCCTAGATTCATGCGATATTGTTTCCATTTTGTTCTCTTTTTCCTTTTGAACATTTTCATCCTGTTCATCGCTGTCACTGCTTCTTCCGCTATGCTTATTTCTTTTTAAATTTACTGTGAAACAATATATTTCATATAGGTAGGTAGAATGAAAAATCTATTCACTTTTATATACGATACGCATACGAAGATTTTTGAATCACTATCCAAACTAACTCCAGTGGGTGCAAAGCAACCTAACTTCAAAGTTGAAAAATCTATACTGAAAATTGTTCATTTTGATGGGTATCAAAGCAAATAAATTTTAGTATAGGTTTTTCAACTTTTACAGTCTATCAAAAATAAACATAACCTAACAACACAGTTTATAGCGATGCTGGCCATAACGATAGGCAATCAACGTAGAGAATGATTCGAAAAAAGATTACAATTATGAACACCGCAAACGCTCGCGTCGGACGTAGTCTTAACTCCGACCTAGGACTTTGATTTCTTTGCATTTGAGTTCATGAATCTTAGGGGGGGCAACTGCCCCTACCTGCTCCCCCTTGGCGACGCCCTTGTATATATATATATATATATATATATATATATATATATATACCTATATATATATATATATATATATATATATATATATATATATATATATATATATATATATATATATATATGTATACAGAGGCGCCGACTTATGAAAAATATTGGGAGGGCCCATACTGGAGGTCTTGCCGGAGGAAATTTTCTGAATTTTAGATGAAAAATAGTGAGTTTTAAAATTTTTTCAAGCATTTTAGAGTCATTAATCAACATTAGAACACCGAACCTCAACTCTCGATAACAACACTCCGGGAAACTTGGGAAGCCTGACACATATTTTGGCATTGAAAAACGAAACAAAACATAAATACGCACGGTATTTTCTTAAAATACAGAAATAATTATGCTTATAGACTATTACAGAGCAGTGAATACATAGCTCCGAAAACACTGAAATTATATTTGAATAAAGCCTCAACTATCAAGTTTAAAGTATAAAACATAAAATATTGCTGTCGCACAGTAATAGCACTTTGATTTAATGAGTGAAATAGCTAATTTCAGTTCACTTGGAATAAGGCTGAGGGTTCATTTAATGAAAACAATATCTCAAAGTTATTGCTTTGAAAATATTTAAGTAATATAATATAATAAATATAAATATATTTAAGTGTTTGAAAATAACTAATACAGTAATATAGTAATACAATACTAAACTAGTACTAATATTTTCAAAATGAAAATTTGACATTATTTGTGTATTTAATTCTCTCTTTCATAAAGATTTTTTATATTGCTCTAAATACCAATACTAGGGCTAGAGTGTGTTTAGAAAGGTGCAAATGTCGAACGTCTGACTA
>JARQZK010003727.1:135000-222500 GCA_030704885.1 Cynegetis impunctata
AAATGTTTTAGGCCGAGTTGAGTAAAACTAAAATTTTTGGACAGTTACTATTCTTTCCATCACGTTGTGATGTGGAAGGAATATAAACATGCGCAAATAAGAAAAACTTTCGAATTTTTGGCTGGTTTCTCGACTGCCGCTTACAAAACATTTTTTTCAGTTAATTGAATGATCCAATCATATAAGAGAAAATACTTCTCAGATATTAATAATTTAATGTTTTACCCAATACAATAAAACTGCACTAGTCATAATTATAACATATTCATCGAGGTAATGAACTTGTATGAAAATTCACACGAAGGAACAATCTTCTGAAAAATTTCGAAGGGATGCAGACTTGTAGAACTAAATCAAATATTATTGATATATATATATATATATATATATATATATATATATATATATATATATATATATATATATATATATACAGTGAAGATTAACTTCCAAAAAAATTTCAACAATTGAATTATATGAGAACCAAGATCAATTAATATGATGCAAAGATCAAAGATCCTAATCAAATTTAATTCATGGAAACATGTAAAAATTCATATTTGAGCCCACCCCCGCGGCCAAAACACCACGATCTTAAAATTATATAAAAGAAATGAGGTATTTCTTTTATTTTCGCATCCTAAATCTACGTGTCCTCGGCTCAAACAGAAATCTGACGCGTGGAACGGGCGGCGGGCGGGGGGGGTGGGTCACTGGCGGGGCTGGGGATGGCCCCCACCCCCCCCCATAAAAACTCTTTTGTCCCCTCACACCGCAATATGGCTTCATTTCACTTAAAACGCTCGTCTCAGATCGCTGTTCTGTTGTTCTTCACCAGCCCTTCCAAGCTTAATAGAAAGTTAATGACAATATGAAAATTGGAATGAATCTCTCACATGTCCTGCAAGTACTGCAGGTCCTGCGCCTGTACTGCAGGTCCTGCATTTGTACTGCAGGTCCTCCACCTGTACTGCAGGTCCTGCACCTGTACTGCAGGTACTGCACCTGTACTGCAGGTCCTCTTTGTGTCCTGCAGGTAATTTGTACACCTACTGCAGGTGGTTGAACACCCCTCGGTTAAAAGCGAGAAAAGCAAAGTTATTAATAACAGAACAAAAAGAATTTGGGATAAAATATAGGATAAAATAATAATGGAATTAAAATAATTTGGAGGCAATCAAAATGTCCATTGACAGTTACAAGATTTTGATAATAAAGTAGTCGAGAGAGATCTTTTTTCTCATTAAGTTACTTAAAACACAATCTTTGTGGTTTTTTTCAAACTTTTCGAACATTTTATTATGAAAATCTTGTAAGTTTTCATTAATATGTTTTCTGTGCACACTCATCATATCCAGACCATTGAGGCGATATCCCCCCATAGTGCTTCTTAACCAGGTTTTTAGTCTCCTTTTAGGACATCAATAACGGTTAGATCAACTTTCTTCTCCAAACTGATAATATGTTTCGTGGTTCCCATGGCATTTCGAATTTCAGGAAGAGTGTTGAGATCATTGATTACCAGATTCAGTTTGTGGGATGAGCAATGAAAGAACAAAGCTTTCGTGCAAACTCTCGCGTCTGATTTAGTCTTAATTCTGACTTAGGACTTTGATTTCTTTGCATTTGACTACATGAATCTCCAGGGGGGGCTGCCCCTACCTACCCCCCCTTGGCGACGCCCTTGATATATATATATATATATATATATATATATATATATATATATATATATATATATATATATATATACAGTGGCGTAGATAGCTTTTTGCGATGGGGGGATATGACTTTGTGTAAAATTCCATAAGTTTTTCGTCTAAAGTTTTATTTGTTGATAAAAATAATCTTTCATGTAGTAGGTACAAAATTTTGTTTTGACTTAACATCGCCTTGACGAATTAAATATTTCTTCCACTCTTTCAACTAACGAGAACAGCAGGTTTGGCAGTAAAAAAACTTTTGATAAAACTTGTCAGTTTTGATGATTTTATCAACTGCTTTGTCAACAATCGTAGAACTCATGCTTGAAAAACACCGAAAATCTTTTTCATATATTTAGTCTAGTCAAGGAGGCCTCGGTAGCCCAGCGGTGAGGATTGTGGGTACGAGTCCCACCTTGCTCTTGAGTGTAGTATGTCAGGAATTTAGTGGTTCAAAAATTAATCTGTTGGGTAATGACTTAGATTCAAGCCTCGATTCAAGCCCATTGGTCGTTCGGAACCGGCGTTAAACTGCAGTTAATAAAAATAGTCTAGTCAACAAGTGCTTTTTTGTTCAACTTTCTTCAGCAGTTTCAGAAAAATGAAAGCAAAGTTTAATTTGATTTGGAGTAGCATGTAGATGTTTTTTGAGAAAACTAAAAATTCGCAAGCGAAAATTGTGAAAGTTATAAGACATATACCTACTGAAAAAAAGAAGATTGGTTTTTTGCCAATATGTCAAAAAATAATTGAGATTTTTGAAATCTGAAAAAAGATTCAAAAAGTAGAAGAAATTTTCCAAAAGAAAAACTCAACTTCCGGAACTGTCGAATCAATCATTTTCTCAGAGAGTTAAAAATACAGCTGAAAAGGGGTAACTTCGTTTGGGCAAGTCACGCCCATTTAGGACACTTCAACAATAAACATTATTTAACCATATAAAATATGAAAAGTTACTGAATCGGTGAAGGAACAATAATCCGGCGATAATAGAAATTTTTCTATTAGTTATGCAATAGTTAATTAACAATTTTTTGGTGCTTGAACATGAAAATTGTGATAACTGTTTAAGTATATAATTGAGATTTTTTCATTTTTGGAGCTATTAAAGTAAATCCCTGTTGAAAAAATAAAAAATTTAAATTTTTTACTTTTTTATTAACAATTTACGTAGTTTTACAAAATCAAAATGAAATTTGTTTTATGAATTTAATGGTCCGTTTTTTTTATTATCGGAAGCTACATGGAAATGGTTGTTTTCAATGTTCATCTCCTATTGTTTTAAAAATTGTTATAAATAAATGCGTTTTTTATGAGAAAATCAGAAAAAAAAAGTTATGATTAGAGTGTTTAATTTTGCAACTAAGTAAATTGTTAGTAAAAAACTAAAAGATCGAATTTTTCAATGGAGATCTATTCTGAGGTCTTTCGAAACTAGCTCCAAGAAAGGAAAAAAATATCAGATTTATAGTTTAACAGTTAACACACTTGCAATGTTCTTGTTCGAGCAGCAAAAAACTACTGCATAACTAATGCGCGAAAAATAGCGATAAAAATTTGTTGTCGCTGGATTATTGTTCATTTACCTATCCAGTAAGAACCTGAAACTTTTCATTCCTTAATTTCCATATTTAATATAGTGAAATAATGTTCATTGTTGAAGTGTCCCAAATGGGCGTTACTTTCGCAAGCCAGATTACCTGTTTTCCAACGTATTTTTACCCCTCTTAGAAAATTATAAATATTTATCCTACAGTTCCGGGAATTGAATATTTCTTATAGGAAATTTTCTCCTCTCTTTGTATCTTTATTTAGATATCAAAAAATCTACTACTTTATGAGATAAGTATTTGAAAAACAAACTGTGTTCTTTTTCTTTCAGTAAATTGTAATCACCTTACAATTTTCCCGAACGGAACTTAATTTTTTTCAAAAACTATCTACATCCTATTTGCTCATATTCTTTCGAGACTGATGAAAAAAGTCGAACACAAAAGCACTTGTAAACTAGACTGTATTCTCATGATTAGTAAATCTTTCGCCAAGATGAATGATTTAGAAGTCCAGTCATCTCAAGAAAATTTGACCGGTGTGAAGTTGGCAACGAATTTCCAGCAACGAATTCCAACTAAAGGCGCCACACACGTCAGGATACATAAATGAGAACTTGCGATTATTATACCCAAAGTAATTCATTCAATCAAGCTTTCATATTTGTTTCTAGAAACAACAAGATTTTGAATTAAAAGTCGATATAATTCGAAAAAATGTCAGATAACATTCCAAGTCCTCATAAAAATGTTTTTAATGTCAATAACATCTTGAGCCTGTTCTGAGAAACCTCTTCCATTACGATTGAAAGAATTGACATAGTCAGATATATTCATTCGAATTATATTAAAATAGTTCAATGGCAATTTAATGTTGAAGAGGATGAATGAAGGCGCAACAAAAAGATTGATGTAATTTCTGAGCAAAACTCGTTCACAAAATTCTGAAAAGATTTCGTAAGCATATTCAAATACTTTTCAAAATTATATAGTTAATTCAACGTCGCTGCCGTAGGGTGAGGGATATCCTGGGGGCGGTACTCAAAATCGATGTAACTTCTCAACTAAGCCAGGTCACACCAAATTCAAAAATGAATTTGAAAGCCTATTTGAATGCCTTTCGATGGTATAGAGTCAGATCAACGTCGCTGCCGTAGGGTAGGAGATATGCCGGGGGCGGTATTTAAAATCGATGGCACTTTTGAACTAAGCTAGGTCACACCAAATTGAAAAATGAAATTGAAAGCCTAGTTGAATGCCTTTCGATGGTATATAGTCAGATCAATGTCGCTGCCGTAGGGTAGCAGATATGCCGGGGGCGGTACTTAAAATCGATGGAACTTTGGAACTAAGCCAGGTCACACCAAATTGAAAATTGATTTTAAAAGCCTATTTAAATGCCTTTCGATGGTATATAGTCAGATCAATGTCGCTGCCGTAGATATTTTGGGGGCGGTACTTAATATCGATGGAACTTTTGAACTAAGCCAGGTCACACCAAATTGAAATTGAAAGCCTATTTGAATGCCTTTCGATGGTATATAGTCAGATCAACGTCGCTGCCGTAGGGTAGGAGATATGCCGGGGGCGGAAATTAAAATCGATGGAACTTTTGAACAGAGCCAGGTCACACCAAATTGAAATATGATTTCGAAAGCCTATTAAAATGCGTTTTGATGGTATATAGTCAGATCAACGTCGCTGCCGTAGGGTGGAAGATATGCCGGGGGCGGTACTTAAAAACGATTTGAACTAAGCCAGGTCACACCAAATTGAAAAATGATTTTGAGAGCCTATTTAAATGCCTTTCGATGGTATATAGTCAGATCAACGTCACTGCCGTAAGGTAGGAGATATTCCGGGGGCGGTAATTAATATCGATGGAACTTTGGAACTAAGCCAGGTCACACCAAATTGAAAAATGAAATTGAAAGCCTATTTGAATGCCTTTCGATGGTATATAGTCAGATCAATGTCGCTGCCGTAGGGTAGGAGATATGCCGGGGGCGGTACTTAATATCGATGGAACTTTTGAACTAAGCCAGGTCACACCAAATTGAGAAATGAAATTGAAAGCCTATTTGAATGCATTTCGATGGTATATAGTCAGATCAACGTCGCTGCCGTAGGGTAGGAGATATGCCGGGGGCGGTACTTGAAATCGATGGAACTTCGAAACTAAGCCAGGTCACACCAAATTGAAAAATGATTTCGAAAGTCTACTTGAATTTTTGTCTACGGTATATAATCGGTTCAATGTCGTTATTGTAGGATAGGTGATGGCCTGGGGACGGTACATAAAGATCGAAGTACCTGCTGAACTTTTTATGAGGTTCGTTCTCATAAATTTAGAAAATTAATTTGTGTGCTACATATAAAAGATTTGGGGAGTGTACAGCCATGATTTTCATTTTGTTTATATTCATGTAGCACCATGCTATAATCAAATTGATAATAGTTTCATAAGGTGTTTAAAAACTACTAATATAGTTTCCGGCATATCAAGCAAAGGTCAGCCATAGAGAAACACAAATTATGTGTTCGTCGGTTACATAATCTACATCGTGATTTATCCATGGAACTTTTCATCGATATTAAGTACCGCCCCCAAAATATCTACGGCAGCGACATTAATCTGACTATATACCATCGAAAGGCATTCGAATAAGCTTCCAAATTCATTTTTCAATTTGGTGTGACCTGGCTTAGTTCAGAAGTTACATCGATTTTTATGTACCGCCCTCGGGATATCTTCCACCCTAAGGCAGCGAAGTTGATTCGACTATATACCATCGAAAGGCATCCAAAAAGGCTTTTAAATTCATTTTTCAATTTGGTTTGACCTGACTTAGTTTCGAAGTTCCATCGATTTCAAGTACCGCCCCCGGCATATCCCCTACCCTACGGCAGCGACGTTGTTACGACTAAATACCATCGAAAGGCATTCAAATAGGCTTTCAAATTCATTTGTCAATTTGGTGTGACCTGGCTTAGGTCAAAAGTTTCATCGATTTCAAGTACCGCCCCCAAAATATCTCCTACCCTACGGCAGCGACATTGATCTGACTATATACCATCGAAAGGCATTCGAAAAGGCTTTCAATTTCATTTTTCAATTTGGTGTGACCTGGCTTAGTTCAAAAGTTACATCGATATTAAGTACCGCCCCCAAAATATCTCCTACCCTACGGTAGCGACATTGATCTGACTATATACCATCGAAAGGCATTCGAAAAGGCTTTCAAATTCATTTGTCAATTTGGTGTGACCTGGCTTAGGTCAAAAGTTTCATCGATTTCAAGTACCGCCCCCAAAATATCTCCTACCCTACGGCAGCGACATTGATTTGACTATATACCATCGAAAGGCATTCGAATAGGCTTTCAATTTCGTTTTTCAATTTGGTGTGACCTGGCTTAGTTCAAAAGTTCCATCGATTTTAAATACCGCCCCCGGCATATCTCCTACCCTACAGCAGTGACGTTGATCTGACTATATACCATCGAAAGGCATTCAAATAGGCTTTCAATTTCATTTTTCAATTTGGTGTGACCTGGCTTAGTTGAAAAGTTCCATCGATATTAATTACCGCCCCCGGCATAACTCCTACCCTACGGCAGCGACGTTGATCTGACTATATACTATCGAAAGGCATTCAAATAGGCTTTCAAAATCAATTTTCAATTTGGTGTGACCTGGCTTAGTTCAAAAGTTCCATCGATTTTTAGTACCGCCTCCGGCATATCTCCTACCCTACGGCAGCGACATTGATCTGACTATATACCATCGAAAGGCATTCAACTAGGCTTTCAATTTCATTTTTCAATTTGGTGTGACCTGGCTTAGTTCAAAAGTTCCATCGATTTTAAGTACCGCCCCTGGCATATCTCCTACCCTACGGCAGCGACGTTGATCTGACTCTATACCATCGAAAGGCATTCAAATAGGCTTTCAAATTCATTTTTGAATTTGGTGTGACCTGGCTTAGTTGAGAAGTTACATCGATTTTAAGTACCGCCCCCAGGATATCCCCCACCATACGGCAGCGACGTTGAATTAACTATATAACATTGAAAAGAATTTGAATATGCTTACGAAATCTTTTCAGAATTTTGTGAACGAGTTTTGCTCAGAAATTACATCAATCTTTTTGTTGCGCCTTCATTCATCCTCTTCAACATTAAATTGCCATTGAACTATTTTAATATAATTCGAATGAATATATCTGACTATGTCAATTCTTTCAATCGTAATGGAAGAGGTTTCTCAGAACAGGCTCAAGATGTTATTGACATTAAAAACATTTTTATGAGGACTTGGAATGTTATCTGACATTTTTTCGAATTATATCGACTTTTAATTCAAAATCTTGTTGTTTCTAGAAGCAAATATGAAAGCTTGATTGAATGAATTACTTTGGGTATAATAATCGCAAGTTCTCATTTATGTATCCTGACGTGTGTGGCGCCTTTAGATGGAATTCGTTGCTGGAAATTCGTTGCCAACTTCACACCGGTGAAAATTTGTACTAACTCGACAATTTTTATTAACCTCAAAATATTATGGAGTAATTAAATTGACAATCAAATCCAAAATTTAGTCCTGTAAACAGGAATTTAATCGGTCACTAGGACCAAAAAACGTGTGTAAAAGAGCTTACCTAAAAGGTAGAAATGGAAAATTTTATGTACGAAGGAAGAAGTCAACCAAAACCTCATCGCACTTCTTCTCTTTCTAAATTTTATACTACCTATACTATTGAACAAAACTGCTTTAGATATAATACTACACCATTAAAGAAAAGCTAGAGCACTTTTGTTTAATAGTAGGTATAGTATACAATTTAGAAAGAGAAGTGCGTGGAGATTTTGGTTGACTTCTTCCTTTCGAAATGAAAATTTTCCATTAGAGCCCTTTGAACTTTTTTGCTCATAGTGACCGACGAGGTGACCGATTAAACTTACTTATTCAACATTGAACAAAATATGCTCAAAACTACTAGTTACTTTATAGTGTTAAAATTATGTCCATTCCTGATTGGTCGGCCTGTTCGAAGCGCAGAAATTATACAATACCGAGTACAATACTCAATAGCACAGCCGTCACAAAAACATATCTAGGTGATTTTTTTATAATTGCACATACATAATAGCAGAAGGGGTGCTAGTGCTTAGTAAATTCCATGTGAAGGTACTTAAATACGTACATCGAGACGTACATAGATAAGAAGATTTTTATTCACTTCTATTATAATTATTATCGTAGACTCATGGGGGGGATTGATCCCCTTGCTCCCCCCCTATCTACGCCACTGTATATATATATATACATATATATATATATATATATATATATATATATATATATATATCTATATATACATATATATATATATATTTATATATTTAAATATATTTATATATATATATATCTATATATATATATATATATATATATATATATATTTGTATTATCGGGAATGTGGTCTGTAGACTCAATAAACTCTTTGTCTTTTTTTCAACTCAATATTTCGCCATTTATTTTATATATTATTTATTTTAAATATTTTTGTCTGCGAAAACTCAATATTACACCATTTATTTTATATATTATTTGTTTGAAATATTGAGTTAAAAAAAAAAGACAAAGAGTTTATTGAGTCTACAGACCACATTCCTGATAATACAAAGCGTTTATATATTATACAGATTGGTTTAAATTATTAAGTAATATATATATATATATATATATATATATATATATATATATATATATATATATATATATATATATATATATATATATATATATATCATATGGTGTTCCATCTAATACGTACCTATATTTGAAATAATTTAACTCCTTATGTATAGATACCAATCTAAAAATATTTAGATACTGTATTTAGCAGTAACCTCGGCAGTAACGAAAGTCGACATGTTTCGAGTTATGAACTCATTATCAAGACTGACTACAGGAGAGTATTACATCCTATTTTATAAAACATTCAAAAGCAAAGGTGATACCTGAAAATCAATTTGTTCGTTTACAAGGGGTAATTGACTATTATGGGCGGAACTTATTTCGAGAATTTCAAGAATGTCAAGGCGCTTTCCTTTGTTACCTGAATGTAACAATGTTTTCTCCGATGTTAGAACAGTGGTGTTTACCAAAATATTTTGCGACGAATGTCCTGCTTTCTATATTGGACAAACAGAAGGGAATATAAACATTCATGTTGAATAACATAAAAAGTCAATTTTAAAAAATAAAAATACTACTGGCTTCTCCGAACATTGTATAAAATTCAATCATTTCCTGGATTTCAACGAAACCCAATTGTTACATTCAGGCAACAAAGGAAAGCGCCTTGACCTTCTTGAAATTCTAGAAATAAGTTCCGCCCATAATAGTAAATTACCCCTTGTAAACGAACAAATTGATTTTCAGGTATCACCTTTGCTTTTGTCTGTTTTATAAATTAGGATGTAATACTCTCCTGTAGTCAGTCTTGATAATGAGTTCATAACTCGAAACATGTCGACTTTCGTTACTGCTAAATACAGTATCTAAATATTTTTATATAGTGAAACATAAGCTTCATTATGTTTCACCAAGAGATGTGCGAAAATTCAATCTCAGTTACTGAAAATTTGTACCCAGCCAAAATCAATTATTTGCTGCTCAATTTTGTCAAAATAGCAACACTTCCGGTTATACCGGAAGTTCATAACAACTTCATAATTTCAAATGGTAAGCTATATTTTCCCTTGCGTTCTTAGATTTCCCATGTTTTCTCAAGATGATCTTCATCAGCTCACCGTATACTTTGCAACTTCCTCTTTGAAAATCGATAACTCTGTCATCTTAAAGAATATTTCAAAATTATTTACAAGAGTCAGTAAGAGAAAGGGTTAAGAACTTTAAAATAAAAACACTTGGCTTATGTTTCACAATATAAAAAATATTTAGATACTGTATTTAGCAGTTACAAAAAGTCGACATGTTTCGAGTTATGAACTCATTATCAAGTCAGTCGGCGAGAGTTTAAATATATCTGCCCAATATTTAAATCAGTTTCTAAAAATTTGTCAAATTTATTATTTTTTCTTTACAAAAATTGGTCAATTTAATGCCCCTCCAAAAGGCTTGAGTGTGCGGCTGCATACTTCGCACACCCCTTAGGACGGCCCTGTATATATATATATATATATATATATATATACACATATAGAGGGGGCTAAACAAATTCTTGTTGAGGGGACTTGTTTTTTACAAAGTACTTAAATAAATATACGTGAAAATAAGACTGGAATGTACAGCTTTTTCTGTCTTTTTACCTAGAAAAGTATACTGGGAAACGAATATTCATTGAAAAACATTTTGGAAATATAAAAAAATTTATTCTAATAAAAAATAATAAATAAGAAATCTCTCAAAGAAAACTCTGATTGAATAAAACAAAAAGCTTGTAAATAGACAACCAATTTGATATTCTCTCTCTTGCTTCGTCACTTGTTTGCGATTAATCGTTTTTAGTTGTGTTTCTATTTTCACTTACGTGAAATATAATATTCAGAGTTTGAAAAGGAATTAACGACTAATAATATTTTATCTGAAGAGGTTGAAGAAATTAAAGGAAAATGTGTGGATTTTATGGAAGTAAGTACCTACTTTTACTTGAATTAATCAAACGCATGCCCCCTCAATTAAATATTTTTCGGCAGATAAGAAGTTTTAGTCCTGCTGTAATTTTAAATCCAGTCCAAAGACCAACATTTTCTGAGCTGCCACTTACTTTTGTACGTGTGTGAAAGTGGCCACCGGTTCCAGCCACCAGTTTGCCTAAAGCGCGCCCGCACCTCACGCATCTGCTGGATCTACTCGCGAATTGTAATGGAAAGAAAACGTTACGGATTATCCCTTTTTATAATGTAAAAATATGATTTTTGGCAAATGAAATTTGAGCATTATGCATTATAATGATTATGCAAATAACTGAATAGAATATAATGGAATCCTCGATGGAATCCAAAGGTTATTAGAGGTTGGCAAATTTTGGTAATTCCACCTTTCAAAATATTCAATAATTTTTTTCAACATCTACACTACTATATAAAACATCCTGATAAATTTCAGTTCCAGATATGTAGGTATAATGACATGCTTTCCGAATTATATAGGACTTCCGTAATTTGTTCAATTCATTTCTCCAAATTACTACCCCTTTATATGAAAGAATACGTTTTCACTTTACGCTACTGAATATAATATTTCGCAGTTATTTTTACGAGTGCCTGTTACTACAATAGTCTACTTCCCAAATTATATGTTTTCAGAATTTGTTCAACCCATTTCTCCAAATTACTACCCTATTATATGACAAAATAGTTTTTTCCCTCTACGCTACTGTTCGGAACTTTTCTCAGTTATTTTCAAGAGTGCCTGTTACTACGATAGCATACTTCCCAAATTATATGTTTTCAGAATTCGTTCAATCAATTTCTACAAATTACCACCCATTCATATGAAAAATAAATAAATTGTTCATTCTACGCTTATGTATGAAATATTTTGCATCAAATTCCAGGAAAACCTATTACAATAATAAAGTTCTTCCGGAATTATATGCTTTTTGAATTTGTTCAATCTATTTCTCGAAATGACAACTCCTTCATATGAAAAACAATTTTCTTATTCTACGCTACTGTATGGAATATTTTTCATTTATTTTCAGGAATACCTATTATAATTATAATGTGCAGATTTATATGCTTTCGAAATTTGTTCAATCCATTTCTCCAAATTACTTACTACCCCTTTATATGACTTTTTATATGAATAATTTTCTTCCTCTGCGCTACTGTTTGGAATATTTCTCAGTTATTTTCACGAGTTCCTATTACTACGATAGTATACTTCCCAAATTATACGTTTTTAGAATTTGTTCAATGAATTTCTCCAAATTCATATGAAAAATAAATTTTCCATTCTATGCTTATGTATGAAATATTTTTCATTAATTTCCAGGAAATCATATTACGACGAAAAGGTACTTTCGGAATTATATGCTTTTCGTTTAATCCATTTTAATAGGTTTTCCTGGCAATTAATGAAAAATATGAAAGGGTGCTAATTTGTAGAAATTGATTGATCAAATTCTGAGAACATATAATTTGGTACGAGTATACTGTCATTTGTTTAATCCATTTTAATAGGTTTTCCTGGCAATTAATGAAAAATATGAAAGGGTGCTAATTTGTAGAAATTGATTGATCAAATTCTGAGAACATATAATTTGGTACAAGTCATTTGTTTAATCCATTTTAATAGGTTTTCCTGACAATAAATGAAAAATATTTCATACATAAGCGTAGAATGAGAAATTTATTTTGCATATGAAGGGGTGCTAATTTGTAGAAATTGATTGATCAAATTCTGAGAACATATAATTTGGTACAAGTACACTGTCATAGTAACAGGTAATCGTGAAAATAACTGAGAAAAGTTCCAAACAGTAGCGTATAGAGAGAGAAAATTATTCTGTCATATGAAGGGGTAGTAATTTGGAGAAATGGATTGAACAAATTCTGAAAACATATAATTAGGGAAGTACACTAGGTATCGAAGTAATAGGTACTCGTGAAAATAACTGAGAAATATTCCAAACAGTAGCGTAGAGTTAGAAAATTATTCTGTCATATAAAGGGGTAGTTATTTAGAGAAATTGATTGAACAAATTCTGAAAGTATATAAATCTGAAAGTGTATAATTATTGTAAGGGTGTTTCTGAAAATAAACGAAAAATATTTCATACAGTAGCGTAGAATGAGAAAATTATTTTTCATATGAAGGGAATGTAATTTGGAGAAATGGGTTGAACAAATTCTGAAAACACATAATTAGGGAAGTACACTATCGTAGTAATAGATAATCGTGAAAATAACTGAGAAATATTGCTAACAGTAGCGTAGAGGGAGAAAATTATTCTGTCATATAAAGGGGTAGTTATTTGGAGAAGTGTATTGAACGAACTCCGAAAGCATATAAATCTGAGAGTATATTATCATTGTGATAGGTATTCCTGAAAATAACTTGAAAATATTTCATACAGTAGCGTAGATTGACAAAATTATTTTCCATGTGAAGGGGTAGTAATTTCGAGAATTGGATTGAAAAAATTCTAAAAGCATATAATTCTGAAAGTACTTCATCACTGTAATAGATTTTCCTGGAAATTAATGAAAAATATTTCATACATAAGCGTAGAATGAGAAATTCATTTTTCTAATGAAGGGGTGGTAATTTGTAGAAAATGATCGAACAAACTCCGAAAGCATATAAATCTGAGAGTATATCATCATTGTGATAGGTATTCCCGAAAATAACTTGAAAATATTTCATACAGTAGCGTAGATTGACAAAATTATTTTTCATACGAAGGGGTAGTAATTTCGAGAATTGAATTGAACAAATTTTAAAAGCATATAATTCTGAAAGTGCTTCATCATTTTAATAGGTTTTCCTGGAAATTAATGAAAAATATTTCATACATAAGCGTAGAATGAGAAGTTCATTTTTCTAATGAAGGGGTGGTAATTTGTACAAATTGATTGAACAAATTCTGAAAACATATAATTTGGGAAGTAAACTATCGTAGTAACAGGTACTCTAGAAAATAACTGAGAAAACTTCCGAACAGTAGCGTAGAGGGAGAAAATTATTCTGTCATAATAAAGGGGTAGTAATTTAGAGAAATGGATTGAAAAAATTCTGAAAACATATAATTTGGGAAGTACACTATCGTAGTAATAGGTTCTCGTGAAAATAACTGAGAAATATTCAAAACGTAGCGTAGAGGGAGAAAATTATTCTGTCATATAAAGGGGTAGTTATTTAGAGAAATGAATTAATGAACTAATTCCGAAAGCATATAAATCTGAAAGTATATTATATAACTTGAAAATATTCCATACAGTAGCGTAGATTGAAAAAATTATTTTCCATACGAAGGGGTAGTAATTTCGAGAATTGCATTGAACAAATTATGAAAGAATATAATTCTGAGAGTAGGTACTTTATACATGTAATAGGATTTCCTGGAAATTGATGAAAACTATTCAGTGGCCAGTTTGCTAGAAGTGTTCTACCACCGCTCATGAGGTCCTTTCAATAGTCCTTTAGACCGTCGCTTTCATGCTGTGTTGAGCGGTTTTTTAGTCACAGAAAAGATCTAAATTCCTCAAGACGTTATACTTAGCAACCTTTAAATGAGGAAAACTCTTTGACACATAAATTATTTGGTTAGATAGTTTGTCTTTGAATGGAAGCTTTTTATGACTAAAATGTATATCTGGCTAGTCAGTTTGTCCATTGAAAATGTTAGAGCAGTATATCACTTTTTTAAAACTTGCCTGGGATGAACGTTATTCAGAAAAACATCAAATATATTTTTTTAATTATGCTTCAAGAGACTTTCATGACTTAAGTGTGTTATTCCATCAAAAGATGAAAAATATATAAGTGGATCATAGTCAATTTCGAATATTACATAGAGTGAAGGAAAATTCTTCAATAATTTAAGAATTATCAAACTAATATCACATACACCACAGTTGTAGAATGGACATCTTCATGTCAGGAGGTAGGTATTCTCGCAACAGAATTCTGCATTTTCCATGTAAACATTGAACAGTGAATTGTTGGTTTCCAATGGCGGAGGGCGCTATGGGTTGTTATGCATATAGTAGTCTGACCGTGATTTGTATTGGAGAACAATTAGAAATATGTTAAGTCACTCCGCCTCAAATAAGCTCACTGAAGAGATACAAATAGATCGAAACAGCTGTATGCAGATTTTTAGT
The DNA here is from genome assembly GCA_030704885.1 of Cynegetis impunctata. NCBI lineage: Eukaryota > Metazoa > Arthropoda > Insecta > Coleoptera > Coccinellidae > Cynegetis > Cynegetis impunctata. Next base: position 150,118 of record JARQZK010003727.1, read on the forward strand.
CGGGGTAACTTTATATTTTCTATAACTCACCGTTAAATTGTGAATACAGGTTTCGCGTCGAGGAATACATATATCCAGCTCTCTTGGAAAGTTGTTTGATGATTTTTAAATTATGGAAGTGGAAGTGAATTTGAGTCAAAATTTTGAACAAGGGATTGGGACCTCGATTGGGACAGTTTCGAGACAAAAATATTTCAATTCTTTTAGTTCCTAGGTGAATTTCGAACAACATAACCGAAACTCAGCTTCCTAAAGGTTTACAGAGGAGAAAAATTATTTACGAGAATTGTTAGTGTTAGGGTTTTATGGCAGTGACAAATTTTTTCCACTACCGCCATTTTTAAATAAAAATTTGCTGACTCAATTTTTGTACACCACAATGCCCACAATGCCCGCAATTCCTCAGCAATGTCCAACAATTCCCCAACAATGCCTAATAATTCCTATTGATACCTATCAATAATTTCTCAGAAATATCGATAGTGGCATATATAAATATTGATAATACCGAATGGTGCATACAGAAATAAAGTTTTCTAGGTACCTAACTACTAAACAATTTGTACAACATACTAAAATAGTATATTATACATCGAGTCTATGATGATAAGCAATTATTACCGAGAATGTGTAAACAGTATATGGACCACAGTAACAAAAATAAAGAATATCAACAATCCATAAACGAACATCTAAGAAATACAGATGCAATGGATTTAGAAACACTGAATGCTCCTATAGTAGATTTTATACTTGAGGCGCAGCGAGAACATTGTCCAAGAATGAATAACAGAGAAGAAAACTCTCAGCAAATACACGACATCTTATGCAGTGGAGGCGAGAAATACTACAGAGGTCCCCAAGAGGTGGACACCAGCTGAAACATATAAACCAACACATATTTAAAGCCGTTCGAAAGGATTCAAGAGACTATAACACCAAATGGATAAGGAAAACAATCGAGGACAACAAAAGCATGAAAGTACTCACGAACCAACTCACAATAGGAAAAACCGAGATCACTAAACTGAAAAATGCAAGCGGACAGCTCACTACAAAGAAACAAGAGACTGTGAGAGTCTTTTAGTTTATGGTGAAAGGGAAAAGCTAGATGAGGACAATCCCCGGGTTATACCCAAAATTCTAAATCAAGGATCGAAGGAACTACCGGATATAACTAAAGCAGAAGTTTTGAAATCACTGTCGGGGATGAGAAACGGTAGAGCATCCGGAGAAAATGATATTGTGGTTGAGGCAATCAAGGAAAGGGAAGATGTACCTACTACTAAGAGCCATAACAAACCTATTCAATGAATAGAAGCAAAAAACCTACAGACTGGAATAACGTAATTGTTGTTATGCATAAAAAAAACATTGCTAACCTAAACTACTACAGGCCAATCAGCTTACTTTCGCATCTATATAAACTATTCACTAAAATCATAACTAAACGCCTTGACTGAAAACTCGACTTCTATCAGCCCCCAGAACAAGCAGGATTTCGATCCGGATATGGAACTTACGACCACCTACAGGTTACCAAATGGAAAATGCACCAAGAGAATCATGAAGTGGCGGAAGCAGAGAACTTGTCAGATATACAGTGTCTTGTACTTTTAACCTAAGGAATTGTTCCTCGAGCTATTTTGTACGACAAGGCAACAATGCGCAGAATTTTATTTCTGCTGGTTTTACTAACATTGTCCTATTCAGGAGAGAAGTTAAAAGCAAATGAATAAATGCTGTTTCAAAAGAAAATTATATTCAGTTTCTTATATAAATTTATTCAGGAAACAGTCCAAAATATATAGAAATCAAAAATATTTCAAACAGAAATCCAAATATTAAAGTCAATACCTTTAAAGAGTCAGTCAGGTAAAATGTACAGCTATACTTTGAGTAGTCTGAATAAAATGAAACAACCTGAAAAATGTATTTCATATTATGTATATAATTATTACACTTGTTTCTGTATATATTTACCCGTGCGTCACAGCATGTCATTTCAGACTTCCGATTATACGTCAGAGAGATAGAAAGCGAAATGATGTGATGCACAGGTAAGGATAAAACGAGCCAAACTCGGGGTCAAGAGTATTAACTTGTAATATTATACAACTCTTGGTTGACTTAAAGATACTCATTCTAGCCAAAGAACAAGACGTAAATAATTATGTAACTGAATAAAAATACAAAAATCTAACACTTCTAATAGTTTCTTCCAAGGTTTTTTCTTTTTCTGAAAAATGTATGTACCTATTTACTAATAACCCGAAAATTCTAGAACGTGGTATGGCGTCGGTTGTCTGTCGTCATCGCGTCACGTGGTTTAAAAGTTGGTCCGACGTGGCCACGCCCCCTCGTTACTTTTGTAACAATGCCCCATAATTCCCGCAATTCCTGATTAATTCCCACAATTCATTGACAATTCTCGCAATTCCTCGACAATTCCTCAATTATTCCCACAATTCCTCGATAATGCCCACAATTCCTCGATAATGCCCCGACAATTCCTAGTACTTCCCCGATTTTGCACACCACAATTCCCAGCGGTTTACCCCTCGATTTTTTCTCGTTTTTCTTTATCGAAGCTATACAGCCTTTCCAAATTGAGTTAGAGGATCGGGCATTTTTATTTGAATTGAGGTGGTGTTAGAAGATAATACGACTTTAGGTCTGTTTATATGTGTTAAACAGATTTTGTTGATTTCTGTTATGAAATATTTATTTGGATGTTAGTAAATACTGTTTCGTTTGAGTCGCTGTCGAAATAAGAAACGCAATATTCTTTCTCTTTCTGTAACACTTTCTCAAATAATGGACTCAATTTTTGATCTCGATTTTTGATCCCGAATCTTGACTTAACCAAATCGATTGTGAATATAAAAATAAGCGTGAGCAGCAGAACTGTACATCGCATACCAACTAAAGAACCACGTTTTATTAGAAAACCGTAATATGTCTGCCTATATATGTTTCTATCGTGTGTGGTACCGATGTCGAATGTTCTAACAGTCTCCCTTGAAGGATGAATGGAAATTCCATTTAGCCGGACCTCATGAAACTAGCTCCATTACAGGGTTGATTTGATTAATCATCAAATTTATCTGAATTTCCGAACATATTAATACTTACCTTTATTGTACACGCTGCGTATAATGAAATATATGTATATATGTGTTCGGCACAGGAAACATCAATTTTTTTTGCAATATTGTTGGGGGTCATTTGCTACCTTTCCAACCTTGGACCCTGGGTCCATATTTTTTTTCTCTCAATTTATCCAAAATCCCGCTTTTAAACCCTAGTAAGTTTTTTATTAATGTTTGTCAAAAAACCATTTTTATAAAAATATTCTGAATATATGCCTTTTCAAATAGTCAATAGCTTTTATTCCAATTGACAGTACCAAAAGGGACATACGAAGATTTTTATTCCACAAAATTAGGTAATAATTCTGTGAAAGTAAATCAATTTCAAAATTCAATGTTGAAAAAAGTAACAACAATTGAGAACTTGATTTTGTTTAAAAAAATTCTCTACTTGATGACCTTTCTAACGGTATGCAACACATACATTAAAAAAAAATTTCTGCTTCAAATTAAAGAAATTATTTCAGAAGAACGGAAAATGTTCGGACTTGGCGAGGAAAACAATTTTATTTTTATGATCTTTTTTTGAACAGAAGTTAAACATCCATACTAACACCAGTCTTGCTAAATATAAGAAAGCAGATAGCACACCAGATATAATAAGAAATCACTTCAACCTAGAAAGAGAAAAACTCAAGGAATATATATATTTATATATACAGATGCATCACGGAATGCCGAAAACGGAATGATAGGCCTTGCAGTGGTAACTCCACATGAAACATTTCATTATGCAATCGCAAATTCTACGGTCTTCACTGGAGAAATAACAGCTATTCATCAAGCCTTTGTATACATTTTAAATAGCGACCACCCATCCTACTGCATTTGCACAGACTCACTGAATTCCATCGAGAAAATTTCGCATATTTATTCAGAACACTACATTGTGAACCAAATAAATCAATTAAGATATCAAATCTCTCTGAAAAAAATATCGATAACAATCATGTTGGAATTCAAGGTAATGAGAAGGGTGACGAAGCCGCAAAATTAGCTTCGCACCATACAACCCCTACCCTACATCCTGTCAATGCCGAAGACTTGAAACATTGCATTTTGAAGAAAATTCATGAGAAATGGAACAGACAATGGTCTGAAAGCTTAAATTCTCTAAAAGTGATTAAACCCAACATCAAGGGCATTATATATCTTCCTCCAAATAGGCCTGACCAAGTGAACATTTCACGACTTCGTTGAGGTCACACACGTCTAACGCATGAGCACTTACTATCAAGAAATATAGCACCTATCTGTGAATTCTGCAATGTTAGAACTACAATTAAACACATCTTGATTGACTGTCCTAAGTACTCCACCTACAGGAAGAAAACAAAAATGAAATTATTCCTTTCCGCAGTTCTTGGCAACGATAATGATGACTTGAGGAACGCCGCAAGATTCCTGAAGGATATAAAGTGTATGATATGTTGTAAACGTAAATTCAGTATATTTCTGTTAAGTCTCTAAATTGTTCCGTTGTGCAAATGGTCTTTGTATTCGAAGCACATGTCTTTCTAAATAAAAAAAATAAAAAAAAAGAAGTTAAACTAATAACAATAATTAGATACCTAACTGTTCTCTAGTTACAAATTTTGTTCGAACTTTTCTCCCTTGTTACTAATGGACGACCGACACCTCTTTCTTACTTCAACTGTTACGGTAGCTAGTTATTTCTTGAATCAGAAGTATATATTTACAACAAATATATATTTATACAACAAAATGTGTAACCAGATCGAAGTTAATGTAAATTATCGTTAGTAGCTTAACTTTTGTTCTAATGAACGATCATAAAATCACATTCTGCTCGAACAAAAAGAAAAATATTTCTGCTATAAGTAACTAGCTACCGTAACGGTTGAAGTAAAAAAGTGGTGTCGATCGTCCATTGGAACAAAATGAGTAAATGAGAGCAGTTAGGTATTAACGAGGGTATTAAACTATTGTTAGTAGTTTAACCTTTGTTCATATAAACTGTCATAAAATCACTTTTTGTTCGAACAAAAAGGGAAAATATTTCTGCTTCAACAAATAACTAGCTACCGAACCGTCTGTGGTCCAGATGGTTGTGAAATTGTCTAGGGCACAGACGGAACCGGGTTCGAATCCCGGATACGATATGGATGTTGTGATTATCCAATAATAGCAATTTAAACTTATATATCTACGTGTGAAATAATCTGCTGGGTAATGTACTAGATTACGAACCCATGAGGGTAGATGATGGAACAAAGACAAATACTCGCCTCTGTTGTGTGTTGTGTGATGATGTCCCATCATCCCCTTTGAAAAAAAACTAGCTTCCGTAACGTTTGAAGTGAGGAAGAATTGTCTGGCTTCCAGTAGGAACACAGTTCGACCCAAATTTGTAACAAGATAACAGTTACCTAGGTATTACATCAGCGTTAGTAGTTTAACTTTTGTTCAAATATACGATCATAAAAATGAAATTGTTTTTCTCACTATATCCAAACGGTTTCCGTCCTCCTGAAAGAATATCCTGTAATTTGAAGCAGAAATGTTTTTTTAACAATGTGTGTGTTAGAAATGTCATCAATAGGAGAAATTTTTTAAACAAGATGAAGCTCTCAATTGTTACTTTTTTAAACATTGAAAATTGAAAATCTTCGTATGTCCCTTTGATATTGTCAATTGGAATAAATCTATTACCTATTTGAACAAGCATAGATTACAGAATATTTTTAAAAACATGTTTTTTGACAAACATCAATAAAAAACTTACGCGGGTTTAAAGTCGAGAATTTGATTAATTTGACAGAAAAAAGGGTGGAAAGGTAGCAAATGTACCCAACATAATCCCAAAAAGTTTTGATGGTCATGTACCTGTGTATATATAATTTAATCGGAGAAAACAGTGGTGTTTAAAAAGTATTTTGCGACGAATGTCCTGCTTTTTATATTGGACAAACAGGAAGGAATATAAACATTCGTGTTGAAGAACATAAAAAGTCAATTTTACAAAATAGAAATAATACTGGCTTCTCCGAACATTTTATAAAATTTAATCATTTCCTAGATTTCAACGAAACCCAATTGTTACATTTAGGCAACAAAAAGACTTTCTTGAAATTCTCGAAATAAGTTCCACCCATTAATAGTAAATTACCCCTTGTAAACGAACAAATTCATTTTCAGGTAGCACCTTTGCTTTTGTTTGTTTTATAAAATAAGATGTAATACTCTCCTGTAGTCAGTCTTGATAATGAGTTCATAACCAGAAACATGTCGACTATTTTCAGGGCCGGCCTAAGGGGTGTGCGAAGTATGCAGCCGCACACTCAAGCCTTTTGGAGGGGCATTAAATTGACCAATTTTTGTAAAAAAAAATAATAAATTTGGAAAACTTTTAGAAACTGATTTAAATATTGGGCAGAAATATTTAAACTATACTCGCCGGCATATCATTGGAAGCTTGGACACTAAACAGTTGTACAGTAGAGGGGAGCCTCTAGACCCCTCGCCCAGCGTCATTGTCAGTTTGTGGATTGAAAAATTAATTCACACAGCTGAAAATCCCAAGCTTCCAATGATTTGCCGCCGAATATAGAAGGAATTTTGTCTTAAAACTATTACAGTTAAAATTCAAGGTAAAACCGAAGATCTACCCGGCTACCCCAATGAGTTCTGAAATACAGTAAGTCTGATACACTTGACCAAGGTCCAAAGAACAGTCGTCTCGTGGCGGGACGCGGAAAGTGTTGTGACTCATCTTCCTGCCCCCCTCACCCGGCTTTGCTTTTCTAGCCAATTGGCGTCTGAAATTAAGATCGTAGCGCCGGAACGGCTAATATCGGTACTAGAGCATGGGCCATTAACGGATTGTTTACATTGTTTGTAATGGAATTTACGTTCATTTCATTTTATGTTTTCGAACGTTTAGCTTCGTAATTTGTGTTATTTTGGACTTGTGTTTCGATTGAGGACAATATTATCTCTGTTCAACAGTAGATAACCTACCTACATCAAATCAATAATAAAATAAAGGAGAGGACGAATAAATTAATTGGTAAGAGGAACTATGCATACTACATGAAAAGGCAGTATGATAGAACACCTTTTTATTTAAAAAGTAAAAAAACTTTCAAAAGCTTCAAGAAAACATCTCTGACATGTCTAGTTTCATTACCAACTGAAGAGGTTTTGAGTATAATGGACAAAACTAAGTACTTACCAGCAAAACAAAGAAACAACATGAAATTAAAGAAGAATTAACATGAATACTCTACTTAAATAATTTGAACGTAATGAGTTATTATATTTTTGAATTTTCCTGACGTATAGCAGCTCTCCTATACCTTAGAAGTCCACCAAGTACGGTGGACTTCTAAAAGTCTGATTTTTTATAGAATCTCTGTTTTTCCTGCTTATATAATTGAATATTTTAGTTTTTACCTAGCTATAGAGTCAAGTTTTATTTCATATTCTTGATGTTATGATAAACTGTTATTTTGGTTGTGCAAATAAAGATTATTTATTATTATTTTAATAGTATATCTAGTTGTTACATGAAAGAAAATACAATAATCTAGAATCTCTGGATGATGGCCCAGGTTCAGATTCCGATAAAAGTGGAAGATTTTCGTTGGATAACATTGTACTTCAAAAACCCTAAGTTTTCTAAGCTGAAAATTGCACATTATCAGTTAGTATAATTCAATATGGAAAAATCCACAAACTTACTGCGGGGAAAATAATTATTCTCAGTAAGTTGTAAAGAACAACTCTCTTATGTTCACAAGAACAATGAAGAGTAAAGCTTTCATTAGTTTATTTGACATAATAGTGGTTATAGTACAAGGAAGAGTACTGAACATATCAAGTCAATCAATAATGAATCAAATTGTCACATATAAATTTAATGTTCTACAAGGTGCAAAAGTGCACAATAACTGTGTTTTTGGACCTTAAATTTCAAAAAATTCCATACCCCCAGACCCTCCGGCAGGGGCATAAAATTTGAGTTTAGCACACTTGCAATTTTCGCCTTAGGCCGGCCCTGACTATTTTTTACTGCTAAATACAGTATCTAAATATTTTTATATAGTGAAACATAAGCCAAGTGTGTTTTATTTTAAACATATATATATATATATATATATATATATATATATATATATATATATATATATATATATATATATATATATATATATAGATATATATATATATATATATATATATATATATATATATATATATATATATATATATATATATATACATATATATATATATATATATATATATATATAATATATATATATACATATATATATATATATATATATATATATATATATATATTATCTTTCATCAATTTGAATGAATTAGTAAATAAGTACACTCTACGGTGAGCTTAGTACAAAGTTCGATATTATAAAAAAAATGAAAAACACCTGATGTATGGAACAAATATTGAATAAATGAGCCGTGGATTATCTGGAATTCTTTTCAAAAAATTTGAAGGTTACAGATTACGCAGTAAGCAAATTCAAGGGGGAATAAGTTTATTCATTTCGAGGTAAAATCGTTTGTTTACTGAGGAAGTGGATTCGAGTACACCTTGCTGCTCTTGTGTTCCATGAAATTTAGTGGTTATAAAGTTTGTATATGTTGTGTAATTACATAGATTCCAGCCTATTCGCCTTTCGGAACCGGCGTTAAGACAAAACAAAATTATTCCATTTAATTTGTTCATGTATCAAATGGTAGAGCTACGGTTCAACCGGAGTAGGGTTGCCACCTGAATTGCCGATGCCGGACAAACATTTTAAAAACCCCGGACATTTCTGTGAAATTTTGTTTTTCCCCGGACACCCCGCAAAAAAATTTTGTTTTTGAATAAAATAAAACATCGTTTTTATTTGAATTTTTTGATTTATTTAAACTTTAAACGGCTTGTTTGCCTTCAGAACAATAAAAAACAAATGAAATTGTATTAATAATAATAATAATAATTTATATTTATATATTATACACAGTTTACAGTTTTTTCTTTTTTTTTTGGTATCATCAAATAAAAAACAACTCATGACGATATTTTTTGGTAGATCATAAATCAAAAAGACTAGATTCTACATTGTAATAGCAAATTATAGGATAGGTCATCTAGTTCGGTTAGATAGGTTAGGTACCCAAAAGTCTAAATCATTTATTAACTATAAATCAGAAGTAAGTAAGTAACAATTTTTAATTTTAACGAGATCAAGTTCTTTATACTAATTCAACTTAACTTGGAATTTTTCAGACTTGCCAATTTTTCTCAAAATGTCTTCATTTTTCATCATGAATTTGTAAAAGTCGAGCAACTCAAGCCTTTAAAATTAGACTTTATTTTGATCAGAGAAGAAAGCGTATGTGTGTGTAGCAAGTTTCTCTCCTTCTTTCTTTACTGCGACCCTAGCGAAAAAACTCACTCTACATTCGCATTGTGAGCTGGTATACATTTTGAAATATTTACGGAAACAAGCAACAGCAATAAAAATGCAAGTGGGGGTAGAGCAGCAGGCAAGGAGAAGTATGACATTGGAAAGCTTCGGCATTTTGAACATGACAGTAGTTTCTAAACGTTGTCAGATAATAATTGTAAACCCCCACTTTTCAACTACTCTCACGCGCTCGGCCGTTTTTTGTCATGTTCAGCTTTATTTTTAACATATTTCTCAGCGTTTTTATGAAAAACTAAGATGAACGTTTTGAACTATGAGAATTCTACTTTCAAAATCTTTTTTGTAAATTGAAATCGGACCATACCTGTCGCATTCAGGTCTGCTGGAAAATTGAATAGTAACATAGTCAAATGGCCACAGATCAAAAACTATGCATCGGACAGTTCCTGATCTTCGCACAAATGAAGTTTATATCAATAGCTAATACTGGCCGGAGGATCTACGCTACAACTCAAAAAATAAGCGAGTTAAGAATTTTTGAAAAAACTGCATTTTGGCCGGTTTTTTCCGATTTCCTCTCAAACTAAGGATCTGATCGAGTCGTCCCACTTCTCATTTTCTTTGTCTTCTCATTTTCTACAATTAGTCTATTGACACCATCACGTTTACTCTGATAGTTTCATTTTCATAAGCAAAAAACTAAAAAAAATGCAATTTTTTGCATAAAATTGTTAATAACAAAGTTATAAATAATAAAGTCGAGTGAAAAACATATCTCTATATCATATGGAACTATTTTACAAACAATGGCGCAGCTGGTTTTCTTCTAACACTTTTTACACAAAATGCTCCCTACAAATCTCTGTAGCTTGGCCTAATGAATCAATGGAACGATTCTTTTCTATTGAAAGAGTTCAATAATAATCAAACTATTATTTTTTATTATAGATTCAGCTCCAGATTCTGCATTTTTGCTAAGTTATTATGGAATTTTAAATTTGGAAAGTTCTACAAATGAACCTTCGAACTCTCAAGTTCGAATCCCACGTGGGAGTAACATCCACCCTTGAAAACTTAAATGGAATGAGGGGTCGAGTGGTACCTCATTTGGAAGGTTATCGATGCCTCATTTCAATTTTATTTCATTATTTGAATTTTTAATACCGTTCCATTATAGTTCTGTTTTTTACGAAAGTTTATTTTTCAATTGCAGGCGTAATTTCCCACGAAATTTCCAAACAAATTCCAAAAATAAGACAGAGTTCAAAAAGTCTTCAATGACCTTTCAAATAAGGTAATATTCGACACCTGATTTCATTCAATATTGTAAGGCTGTTACGGCAAAATATGCTTTAATTTGTTTTGTTTCATTTTCGCTGGGACATATGAATATATATATATATATATATATATATATATATATATATATATATATATATATATATATATATATATATATATATATATATATATATATATATAAAATCAAGTAAACTAGGACATTCATTTGAAACTAATCAAACAAACCTCCTAGCGGAGCTGGTTATACGAGTTCACGAAACATCGAAATGCCTCCATATACCTTGGACGGTGTATGTTAGAAACATTAAGTTGTTTATCACAATCAATGGAAATGATAGACAGTCTGTTTCGCCCTTATTTGGCCTCATCAGTATCATCCATCCATCGAAAGTGATAACCAACCAAATATTTCTAACGGCGTTATATATATATATATATACAGGGCTATTCAAATTCGAGTATATGCATGGGGATTTCGATAACGGTAAGAGATAGAGGGATGGTTAAATGGGGGCAAAGTTGCATATTTCAGAGGTCAGTTATATGGATAAAAAAAATCTGATCTAGCTCCTCTAGTTCTGGAGTTATATAGGAAAATTCGAAAATTTCTAAATCCTTTTTTTGCCTATATCTTTTTATTTAATGAATTGTTTTCAAAACAATTGTCACTTTGCCATTGCTACTTTTTCTAAGCTATCTAAATATCTGAATAAAAATTATATACAGGGTGTCGTATAAATTGGGCCACCCTCAACTTTCAATTTTCAAAATACGGACCTGTATTTTTTATTGCATTTTTTTTGAAATGCCAAGAGTCAATGTTTTATATTGACGTAGTATTTTCATCTGAATTACAGTGTTCTGGAAATATTGAACTATTACCAGTAAAATCTCAACATTTTTTAAAATTGCAGCTCTAATTAAATTTTTAGGATTTGGAAGATAATCAACATTATTCGACGAAAAATGTCTTTTTCAAGAATTCATCCACATTTCACTTCACGTAACCCATGATCAATGTACGAAAATGCGAAATTCTTCCTAGTACGTTTATGTGCATATAATCCATTGCCCAAACAAAAAAATGTTTCGACTGGCAATCTTCATATTACAGACACCAATTTGCAAATATTTCATTGTTTAATTACTTTCCGAACTATCTACATTTTCAGCTAATTTATGGGCATTCTGTTTGCTATATAACAACAATTATGATTAAAACTATTTGAATTCTCATAGTATGCTTTTGGAAAATAAATATTTAGTTCACCTCACTTGTCATTCTTTTGACAGTTTCTTGGAAATTACCCGTTGGTATTAATGAAAAATCTGTTAGTACTGAAAATGTGTTTCCCCATAGAGGAGAAAAGAGATATGATTAACGTTTTCTACAGAAATAGTAGGAGCATTCATCTTTCCGCTTGACTTTTTTTTATGGGGTATACTAAAAAATAGAATATATCAAAACGAAATTGAAAGTATAGAAGATTTAAGAATTAAAATCATGAACGCTTTGGCATCACTACGCCGAAGAGATATCTTCAGAGCGAATAATAACTTTAAAAAAACGACTCTGTAAATGTCTGGAACGAGAAGATCGTCAATTCAAACATTTATTTCATTATGATAACTTATAATGACTTATTTCAATTTCTAGATAATAACTAAACATGTTCTTATGCGATAAGTTATAAATATGAAAACCTATATGATCAAATACAATGTTATGTTTGTGACAGATTATGTTTGTGAGTTCTCAGCAGAATACATACAACAGATCTTCCTCATACCTACTGAGGTTAATTAGAGTTGTTATGGAATTAAAAAAAATGATGATATATCCACTAGTATTAGTTCAGTATTCACAAACCAACTTTTATGATTTATATAAAAAATAAAACGCCCAATATGAAACATAATTACATAGGTAGTTCGAAAAGTAACAATGAAATATTTCCAAATTGGTGTCGAGTATGAAGATTGCCATTGGAAGATTATTTTGTTTGGTCATTGATTATAATCACATACATATTATAACTAGGAAAAATTTCACATTTTCTTATATTGATCATAGGTTTCGTGAACTGAAATGTGGATGAATACTCGAAGAAGACATTTTTCGTCGAATAATGTTGATTATCTTCCAAATCCTATGCATTTTATACCTTATTCTATGATATTTATTTAATTAGAGCTGGAATTTTAAAAAAAATGTAGAAATTTTACTGGTAATAGTTCAATATTTTCAGAACACTCTGTAATTCAGATGAAAAATACTACGTCAATATAAAACATGACTCTTGGCATTTAAAAAAAAAAATGCAATAAAAAAAAATACAGGTCCGTATTTGAAAAATTGAAAGTTGAGGGTGGCCCAATTTATACGACACCCTGTATATAATTTTTATTCAGATATTTAGATAACTTAGAAAAAGTGGCAATGGCAAAGTGACAATTGGTTTGAAAACAATTCATTATATAAAAAGATATAGGCAATAATAGGAATTAGAAATTATCGAATTTACCTATATAACTACAGAAACTAGAGGAGCTAGATCAGATTTTTTTTATCCATATAACTGGACCTCTGAAATATGCCAACTTTTGCCCCCATTTAACCATTCCTCTATCTCTTACCGTTATCGAAATCCCCATGGCATATACTCGAATTTTGAATAGCCCTGTATATATATATTATATATATATATATATATATAGGTGTATATATATATATATATATATATATATATATATAATACATATATATATATATATATATATATATATATATATATACACCTATATATATATATATATATATATATATATATATATATATATATAAAGCTAGGAGAAAAAAAATGTAATTTTTGTTATCAAAAATAATAAAACACAATAGAAAATATCCTTAATGCTAACATTGAATGCACAGAAGAACAAATAGGAAAGTATTGAGAAATAAAAATTGATTAGGCAGAACATAACAGAATTTAGGCAATAAATGAAAACGTGTTTAGTGGATTGGAAGTTTTCGAAATTTTGGATTGTTAAAGAGGCATATTCCTAGTTAGCTCGTAGTGGGATACCAAATTTAAAAGTTTGTCTATATAATTGTTTGTACAATGTTTTGTCGTTCTTATTACAAGGGACTTCCATGTATACCTGACGAGTGAGTAACAGAACTTTTTAAAAACAGTTTAAATATTTTAAAACTGGTTGGGTACGCAGCATGCGTGAAGTATACTTTTTCCAATATTTCGACAATGTTTATTGTCATCATCAGGGAATGCTACAATATTATTACAAAATGAAATAGGACAGATAATGGAAAAAAACAATTAATATATCTGTCCTATTTCATTCTGTAATAATATTGTAGCATTCCCTGATGATGACAATAAACATTGTCGAAATATTGGAAAAAGTGTTATAAGAGTATACTTCCGGCATGCTGCGTACCTAAAAAGTTTTCTCCTAGCTTTATCCTAACTGGTTTCGCTTTCTTATATATATATATATATATATATATATATATATATATATATATATATATATATATATATATATATATATATATATATTTATGTGTATCATGTAATGAACGATGAAATAATTTAATGAAATTTTCCACAGATCACTGAAGAAGTAAATCGAAAGAAATTAGAGTATCAAAAACATTTGGAATTATACAAGTTAACCAGAACGAAATTTGAGGAGTATTATGTAAAAGGTGAGTATAAATGGGATGATGCAATGTTAATTTTTCTCGATTATGAAACTTAAACGAATACAAGTTTAGGAAAGGATTCATCTGATTATTTTTACTATCTGGAATAATCACAACTTTTTGGTTCGGACCTGTATTACATTTTTGAGTAAATTAAATATTCTTAAGTGTCATTTTTACCTCAAAAGGGTATACTCGTTCAAACTTGATATGAGCAACCGTTTTCGAGATACCTATATGGATTCAAAAATTACGACGCATCTGATTTTATTATAGCAAAATTATAATATACAAAAATTAAACAAAATGTATAATTAAACAATATGTATTTTAATTTTCAATAAAATTATTGTTCTTACATTATGTTCAACAAAACAAAAGCAAGGATTTATAATTTTCAAAAATTCCACCATTTTTCTTAACATTCTGTATTTCGAAAACGAAGGCACTGCGGACCCATATTTATATAGTCTTTTATGTTTATTTTTCGGGCCTGAATTCGTACCTGAGGAATTGACATTTCCTCATGAATCACCCTGAATATATATATATATATATATATATATATATATATATATATATATATATATATATATATATATACGAGGATACATTGAAAAATCCTTAGCCTACTATAGAACCAAACAAAATTTCAATGTCAAAATATTTTATTACTCAATATATTCTCCTCTTAATTGTATACATTTATTACAGCGAACCTGCAAGGTCTCTACACCTTTCAAAAAAAATGTTTCTTCTTGCTCTGCAAACCAGACGGCCACAGCTTTTATTACCTCCTCGTTGGAAGAAAATTTACGACCGTTTAAACTTTTTTTCAAATGAGGAAAGAGATGATAGTCGAACGGAGCCAAATCTGGTGAATAAGGGGGGTGTTATAGTAATTCAAAACCTAATTCACGAATTTTTTGCTTGGCAACATGAGATTTGTGTGCAGGGGCGTTGTCCTGCAAAAACAAAACACCTTTGGATAGCTTTCCGCGTCTTTTCTCTCTAATTTTTTCCCGTAGAGTGGTCAGTAATGTCGAATAGTAATCTCCAGTTATTGTTCTACCCTTATCCAAAAAATCAATCATGATTACTCCATGGCAAGAACTTTTCCAGCAGATTTTTGTACACGAAACTTCTTAGGTCTTGGAGAACCGGAGTGTCGCCATTGCATCGATTGTTGCTTTGTTTCTGGATCGTAGAAATGTACCCAAGTCTCATCCATAGTAACAATTCGGTTTAAGAAGTCTACATCGTTTTCAAATCGAGCACAGATCGAACGCGATGCTACTACCCTTGCACGCTTTTGGTCAACATTCAAACATTTGGGGATCCATTTTGCAGCAATTTTTCTCATGTCCAAATTGACGTGAACTATATGATGAACGCGTTCGTAGGAAATATTCAGTGCTTCAGATGTCCGTTTTAGCCCAATTCGACGGTCTGTTAAAATCATGTCATGAACTGCATCGATATTTTTGGGGACTGACACAGAAACTGGCCTTCCCGATCGGTCATCATTTTCAATGGAAAATTTACCTCTTTTGAAGCTTGTAGTCCAATTTTTCACGGTCACATACGAAGGACATTGATCACCAAGGGTATTAAGCATACCTTCGTAAATCTGCTTACCTCTTAACCCTTTTAAATACAGGTACTTGATGATGGCTCGATACTCCAATTTTTGATTTTCACCATTTCGGTGGACATATTTTTTCTTTCAATTTATTGCGTAACTCTGGTTTACTTTTTTGACGTCAAACTTTACACTGACACTTCCAATAAGTTATTGTTCGTTGCTATGGTAACGCAATATTTTGTTCATGCAGGGAACTGGTCTATTTTGAATTAATATATATATTGAAATACAGCGTGTTAAAGTTTAAAGGGAAAAATTTATTTTTTATTGTCATTTTCATACTTACCACTTTGAATATTTTTATGAAATTCAGTGCACGGCTTTTATGCATTAAAGAGCATTTTTTGGTGTAAAAATATTTTCTTTATTTACACACATCAGTGGCGTCTGTATTGGATTCGGACTAAATATTTTTTGAGAAAAAATGGTACGACACTGCTCTTTCCAAAAATAAAAATCTTTTTTGAAATCCCCATTTTATTCAGAGCAAATTTAATTGCTGAATTTCTTTCGTAGGAGGCATGGTTTTCGCGTAAAAAAATCAGAAACATTTCTCTGTATGGTCATATGGCTATAATTGAATGTTTATTAATGTGCTAACATTTATTAATAATAAAGTGAAATAATTGAAACAAATCTAGTACTTAATAAGTTAAATTGAATGTTGAAAGTGCCCTCCTCTTGCTACAGTACAACCTTCAATACGACGGAAAAAATTAATTTCTTCCTTAAAATTTTAACACCCTGTATTTCGGAGAGGAATCGTTTTCGGAACATAGTTTATATGGCAAACTATCATTATTTTTTCATGTAGATGCACCTCCTTCAATATTTAACCTTACTTTTGAAACACCCTATATACAGGTTGATTCACGGTGGATGGCACATTAGACGTTTCTGGAGAACCATCCAACGGATCACTTTCGAAATTCAATGTGGGGCATTATCGAACATTCTCTACCCAACTAAAATTTTTTTGGTAATGCGGTGTTGCCACTTCTATTAGAAAGTAGTAGCAACTTTGATTTTTCAAATGGAACAGCCTGTATATAATACTATTTTTAGAATCTCCAACAATTTCTCAACAACTTTACATAATATTTCCCTATACCTATCTGTTGCCGTTTTCGAAATAAAAATTATTTTCTTTTTTTTTCGTCGGAAATCAAGACCTCTAAAAACTCTGATATCTTTGAGTTCAGAAATACTATGATATCGAAATTTGGTTGGTACGCACTCAAGAAGATCCATTTTTTTAAAATAAAATAATTTGTACTGATGAATCGAAATTTTCAAGGGAAGGGAGTTTCAATAGAAATAATTTTCAACGTCACAAAAAAGCCGGATTTCAAGAAACATTCAGTTCTAATGTTTTCTGCATGTTAATGGACAACAATTTGAGGTACCTGAATATTTCGGAAAATATTGTAGAGAACTTCGTCGATCATCTGCCACTCGAAGAATATCGAAACTGTTGTTACCAACTAGATAGAGCCCCTGCACATTATTCGAGAGAAGAGAGCGCAAAACAGTAAAGACTTTTTGACGATCGGTGGATAAGGCGCTTGGGATCGTGAAATTTGGCCAGCGAGATCACCCGATCTTAATCCGTTAGATTTTTATTTTTGGGGGAACGTTTAAAGAAAAAACTGAACAAAACACATGTGTGTTCGAGAAACGAATTGTTACAAAGGATTATCCAAACATTTGCAGCTTTGGATCCGAATAAAATCGGATCTGCCACGACAAAATCAGTGAAGACCTGTATTTTGTAGCGCTTGGAAGAGAACGGCCAGCGATTCGAACATGTTTTGGAATATTCCACATAATTGTTTTCCTTTTTTATAATTATTTGTATCCATATTTCCACTATCAAGTTATTTGGTGCTTTTTTAAAGTTGATCCAAACGTTTTGAAATTGTTCTGAATTCGTATAAATTTGTTGAGATTCATTGGCGGTAGATTCGGATACATTTCATTCAACACACTGTCAAAAAATAATAAACAAATTCATAAGAACTTCATTTGAATAGTTTTGTTCCGTCGTTTTTGAAGGTATTTGCAAGTTCTGAAGTGAATAAAATCTCGATATTATTAGTAGATTGTCACAATCCTACTATCAAATAGTAATCATGACATGCTTAGCAAATACCGAATGGGGATATCATGTTCAAGGAACATTTTCACAAATAAGTGCTCATAAGTCCGAAACTTGAGTAGTTAGGTATAGGTATAATACACATAGATAAAAAGGAAATTCTAGCAGCTTTCCGAATTTTCAATAATATACGGGGTATTCTATTTGAAATAATCAACTTACAGTCATTTTTTCAGGCAAGCGATATAACTGTATTTTGTTACCACTCTGTATTAAAGTAACGGTGATTGGGCTGAAATATAGGAAGCCCTAAGTATCTACAAACTCCAACCGAAATTTCGATATCATAGTATTTCTGAACTCAAAGATATCAGAGTTTTTAGAGGTCTTGATTTCCGACGAAAAAAAAAGAAAATAATTTTTATTTCGAAAACGGCAACAGATAGGTATAGGGAAATATTATGAAAAGTTGTTGAGAAATTGTTGGAGATTCTAAAAATAATATAATATACAGGCTGTTCTATTTGAAAAATCAAAGTTGCTACTACTTTCTAATAGAAGCGGCAACACCGCATTACCAAAAATATTTTAGTTGGGTAGAGAATGTTCGATAATGCCTCACATTGAATTTTGAAAGTGATATGTTGTATGGTTCATCAGAAACGTCTAATGTGCCATCCACCGTGAATCACCCTGTATATATATATATATATATACTAGCTGACCCGGCAAACGTTGTTCTGCCATATAAATTATTTTTATCTATCTAGATAGTTATCTGTCTTTCTATCTATCTATCTACATATCTATCTAACCCTGCAGACGTTGTTCTGCCATAAAAATTATTTTTATCTATCTGTCTTTCTATATATTCATCTATCTGCTAATGTATCTCTATCTAGATAGTTATCTATCTTTCTATCTATCTATCTATCTATCTATCTATCTATCTATCTACATATCTATCTATCTATCTATCTGACCCGGCAAACGTTGTTCTGCCATATAAATTATTTTTATCTATCTGTCTTTCTATATATTAATCTATCTGCTAATGTATCTCTATCTAGATAGTTATCTATCTTTCTATCTATCTAGCTATCTATCTATCTATCTATCTATCTATCTATCTATCTATCTATCTATCTATCTATCTATCTATCTATCTATCTATCTATCTACATATCTATCTATCTAACCCGGCAAACGTTGTTCTGCCATATAAATTATTTTTATCTATCTAAAGAGGGGTTGATCGTAGAGGGGTGAAAATTTAGGGTTATATATATTTTTGAATGTTGTATCATAAAAAAACAGAACAGAAAATGTTGTCAGAAAAATAAAGAAAAAAATTAAGGGGTGGACTACCCTTAATATTTAGGGGGATGAAAAACAGATTTTGTCGGATTCTCAGAACTAACCGATATGCACACAAAATTTCATGAGAATCGGTCGAGTCATTTCGAAGGAGTTTAACAAATAAAAGATAAGGGTTGATCGTAGAAAGGTGAAAATTTAGGATTGTATGTATTTTTTTGTATGCTGTATCATAAAAAAATAAAAACAAAAAATTTTGTCTAAAAAATAAAAAAAAAATTTAGGGGTGGACTACCCTTAACATTTAGTGGGATGAAAAATAGATGTTGGCCGATTTGCAGACCTACTCAATATGCTCACAAAATTTCATGAGAATCGGTCAAGCCGTTTCGGAGGAGTATGGGAACGAACATTGTGACACGAGAATTTTATATATTAAGGAATATAATATAAGATCAAAATTCGTAACATATTTGTTCAATCATTGCAGTATTCGATAGGTACAGTAAAACGGTATATAGATCTACTTCTGAATCTGGCATCCCTAAAAAATAGGTTTACTATAGAAAAATACAGTGTAGATTTTTACATTCCGTCAATTGTGCTTGTAATTCGAGTTGTAAGTACTTTATGAACTGAATTGGATTCAGATAAATACACATCAAGTTCAAATAGACTTTGGATAGAATTTCCTGAATATCACAGGTACAATTCCAAAATTATTACACTACATATTTTTTATGTATGGGATAAAAACTCCATAAAGTGTTAATTCATAAAAATGTAATTTTTGTTATCAAAAATAATAAAACACAATAGAAAATATCCTTAATGCTAACATTGAATGCACAGAAGAACAAATAGGAAAGTATTGAGAAATAAAAATTGATTAGACAGAACATAACAGAATTTAGGCAATAAATGAAAACGTGTTTAGTGGATTGGAAGTTTTCGAAATTTTGGATTGTTAAAGAGGCATATTCCTAGTTAGCTCGTAGTGGGATACCAAATTTAAAAGTTTGTCTATATAATTGTTTGTAAAATTTTTTGTCGTTCTTATTACAAGGGACTTCCATGTATACCTGACGAGTGAGTAACAGAACTTTTTAAAAACAGTTTAAATATTTTATTTGGTTTTACTCACTTTAAGGTAATGCACTGATGATGGCCTAATAGCCGAAAGCGCTTTGCAAATTTAATAAAGTATTTTCTACACGAAGTACAACTTAATTTTCTCATTAATAAATGAAAAGTCTTAAAAAGGAAGATACTTTGTCGGTTTTCAGAATCTTGCTTGAAAATACAATTAGGCTAACTATTTTATTTATTCATATAAAAGTTTTTATTTTAATATTCGTACGAATTTGAAGATGAAATAATAAAGGCATAGCAGTTTTTGAAAAGTATCAGCCACAATTTTGAATTTTTATCTTTGTCTTTGCCAAAACTGTACGTGAAAAATTAGAGCTGCAATATCAATAAAGGAAAATATTGATTTTGAAGTACGAGTTTTTATTTAATTATTAAATAATTTACTGTTTCTTTCCAGCTGGAAGGGGTGGCAGAAAGTTGGATGATGTCAGAGATAAGTACCAAAAGGCTTGTAGAAAATTACATCTGACACACAATGAATATGTTCTGCTTCTTTGTGAAGCTACAGAATTTGAGAAAGATTTCAGAACTGCTTTGCTACCAGATCTTCTGCAACACCTTCAAAACATACAAGAAGACACAATATGTATTTGGTAAGTATTTTTGAACTTGATTTATATACAGCTTCATCTTCAGATAAAAAATTTTTTCAAGCGATGCTATACGGAATTAAGTTTTCATTTAGATTTTTTTTCTCAAACTACCCAAAATCCCGCCTTTGATCACTCGTAGGTTTTTTATTAATATCTGTAAAAGCACCATTTCTTTTTAAAATTCTGTAATGAATGCTTGTTCGAAGAAATACTAGGTTTTATCCAATTGACATCACCAAAGAGACATAGGTACGTGGTTTTTATTCAACAAAATTAGTGATTTTTTGAAAATAAATCAGCTTCAAAATTCAATGTTAAAAAAGTGAAAATGAATGAGAGCTTCATTTTCTTTTTAGAACTTCTCCACTTAATGACCTTTCTAACGGTATGCTACACATTGATAAAAAAGAAACATTTCTGATTCAAGCTCCAAATTACGTATATTAAGCCAGTCAGTTTAGATAATCAATTGACAATAATTCCAAAAGTTTTCATACTTTAACCCTTTGCGTCCTAGTGGTACCTCTCAAGGACCATCTATCAAACTTGCACATGCGTTCTTCATAGAACTTGTAGATCATCACAAAACTCGATAAGTGTTAATAATCAATGCCATCTGTTGCTCAGATACCGAAATACAGCAGTAAATAACATTTTGTCGCCATTTTCGTTCGAAATATCTAGCGAGCGTATCGTTGTGTCAAATTCTACCAAGTTATATCAATAGTTCTCTGAATTCTGGGAATAATGACAGGTAAGTTGAAAATAATTGAAGAAATATAATATATTATATTCCTGTAATGTTGTTTACCTGCTTTCTATGTGAAGTTTTCATGAAAAATCTAAATAAGTGGGTGGTCCTTCTAGGGACCACTATTGTCAAATTTGTCCACTATTGTCAAATTTTTGAGATATTTTATTTCTATTGGGTAATGACGGATAATTGAATGTAGTAATTTATTTTCAGATAAAGGATTACAACCAATATATGGTCGGAGTATATGAAGCTGATGCTCAAATCCATTTATAGGGACGACTATGAGCCTGAAAGATTTTAAAATTGCCGTTGCAGTTGGCTTCATAGGGGCTAATCCAGGATCTACCTCCAAATGAAGAAGACCATTCAAAGAAATTGAGAGCTGTCCTTATGAAAAAAATGTGCTACCGGAAACTCGATACGATAAAGTTGCACATATGCCTCAAGCTACCACCAGACGACGATGCCACTTTTGCAGCACTAAAAGTGACCCAAAACGAACAACGTGGAGTTGTGCAACTTGTAAGGTATCTTTATGTTTGCAAGAAAACCGAAATTGTTTTTCCCTGTTTAATTCAAAAAATTAAGACTCATCTGGCCTGGTGGTTCCCCACGTGGACCACCATTTTTTGTATACTTTTAATAAAAAAACATTGATACAATTTTGTGTTTCATTATTATTTAGGTCTATTGAGTGCAGTTTTTGCAAAAAAATATAAATTTTTTCATTTCAATTAAATCCGGGCTCAAAGGGTTAATGTAGGGCCAGGAAAGAGATAAAAACAAACTATGAAATTTTGCAACCTTTTCCGAAGTCCGGAACATTGTTGAAATTGCAATAACATTGAATTTGGCCTTATGCTTGTGAAAAAAATTCCAAAAGTTCTGCACTTGGAGTAGTATTAAATATATTATTTCATATAACGTATCAAATTTGCAACCAATTAAAGGGTACGGAACATTTTTTTAATTCAAAATTAACGTTTTTCTTTGATGAACTGACCTAAAAAATTCCAAAAGTTTTGCAAACTTGACAGATACTTCGGAAAAATCTACCGAACAGTTGTATAAATTGAAATTTACGTTAACCGGAACATGTTTATTTATAATTTTTTTAATTCGTCGTCATCTTTTCGGGCAAGATAGTCTCGAAATAATTACAAAAGTTTTGAAACTTGGTGGCAGATTTAGAGAACTTCTATTCTGATGCATTTACAAATTTGCAGCCTTGTAGGTACGCGGTCTGGAACTTTATGCAATTTGCAAAAATATTATTTTTGGATTTTTAAATTTTTGCAAATTGTGATTGACTATGTATGGACCCCTTTAGAAATAACTTGATTCATAAAACGCTGATGCTGAAATTCTTCATTCGCATTCGAACTGAATAAATGACCTTGTATCTAATTAATTCATTTACTTACGGAGATTTCCACCTAATAAAATTGTGATATATAATGGTTATAACGTATTCTTTTATGAATAATTTAATTCCGAACCTAAATATATATATATATATATATATATATATATATATATATATATATATATATATATATATATATATATATATATATATATATATATATATATAACAGAAAAAAATAAAAAGAGAAATAAAAAAAAATATATATATATATATATATATATATATATATATATATATATATATATATATATAAATATATTTGTGTGTATATATATATATATATATATATATATATATAGGTATATAAATACATAGTTTCTCATGTTTGATTTATTCAATATTATTCTAGTATTGAAAATCATATTTTTTCTAGTAAGTGTTAATTGAAAAATCTTTGATATTTAAAAATGATACAAACTATTTGAAAATAACTATTTTTTAAATAACTATGTATGTAATCTGATATCCAAATCTACGAAGACGGCCTCTTATATACCTAAAAATTTCAGTTCCCGGCGGACCGGGGAATCATATAATTTCAATCTCTATATATATATATATCATATAATTTCAATGTCCTGAACCTACATGAAGACTCCTGGGGGCCCTCATGAAGACTCCGCGGTGCTCGGTGCCCCTATGAAGAATATTACAGTTCTATGCTCTGAGATATCTATGATTCAAGATGACATTTGA
The DNA here is from genome assembly GCA_030704885.1 of Cynegetis impunctata. Classification (NCBI taxonomy): domain Eukaryota; kingdom Metazoa; phylum Arthropoda; class Insecta; order Coleoptera; family Coccinellidae; genus Cynegetis; species Cynegetis impunctata. The sequence goes on from JARQZK010003727.1 coordinate 174,399, forward strand.
CAGTTACGAATAACAGATCAGATGACGTATGACAGATCTGAGATATCTATGATTCAAGGTTTACGGAATCCTCTCTGCGCAAGTTAGTTATATCACTCGCTCAATCCTAATTATAACAATAGGTTGATGGATGACCGGTCTGAGTACTAGACTCTGGTGCACAAATTCTACGGTTCGAATCCCAACACAGCTTTTTTCATTTATTAATATTTCAGCTAGGGTTAGGATCGATGAGAAGGAGTGAGAGGACCCTCATGAGAGAGAGAGATAGTCAGGGCCCCCCAGGTCAGGATCGAGGAGAAGGAGCGTCTATATTAGATGACAGAGGGCCCCCAGGCCCCATGACGTCATAGCATCCATCTTGAATATCGATTTGACGTAGACGGAAAGGTCCCCCCACCTCGATGGCCGCCATCTTGAGTCAGTTCTCTCTTAGTATTAACTACTATTAACTTTCAATTTAAAAAAATGTTCCGTACCCTTAAATTGGTTGCAAATTTGATACGTGATATGAAATAATATATTCCATACTACTCCAAGTTTGCAGAACTTTTGGAATTTTTTTTACAAGCATACAGCAAAATTCAATGGTATTGCAATTTTAACAATGTTCCGGACTTCGGAAAAGGTTGCAAAATGAGATTTGTTGCTTTCTCTATGTAGCATTCACTTGGCCGAAGTTTAAAAACTTTTGGATTTATTGTTAAATTTTCGATTTTCAATGTCTAAACTGACTGGCCTATATTCCGTCAGAAGGGTGAAAATCGTCCCGAATTGGCGAGAAGAACAATTTTGTTTTTATGATCGTTTATTTTAACAAAAGTTGAACTACTAACAATAATTTAATAACTAACTGTTCTCTAGTTAAACTTTTTGTTTGAACAAAAAAAAATGCTTCTGCTTTAAGAAATAACAAGCTACCGTAACGGTTGAAGTAAGAAAGAGGTGTCGGGCGAGAACAGGAGAGAACAGTACGAACAAAATTTGTAGCTATAGAATAGTTAGGTATTAAATTATTGTTAATAAGTTTTGGAACGAAGTTCCTTACGGCAAGCTTGGAGGAGATTTCGCTGCGGGACCAAACTGAAAAATATGCGAGGCTAAAAGTGTGACGAAAGTAGACTGACCAAAGAAGACTGACTGACGAAATTCACGCTTTTTGTTAACGCAAGCGAATATTGTATACCTTTCTCTTTCTCCCTCTTTCTTTCCGTTCTGTCATCCCTTCTCTTTGTGATCCCACTCCGCCACGTCAATTGCCAATGCATTATATGTACCTACTCATTAATTCATGTACAAGCAAGTAACTCGAAAACGTCAGATGTGAAACGTCGAAATAATTTTGTATAAGTTATATGCATAAAAGAACAGATTACGATAGGAATCAGATATGGCATAATGAAAAGATAAAGCTTTACAAATTTGTTCCATAAAATAATGTCTACGTATTGTAGGTTTATATTCAATTATATAGCGTGGCGATACGTTATCCTCCCGTTATATGGGTGTATCAGAACAACAGTGATCCAAGTCCATTCTACAAAGTTTTGTTTAATTAAGATATTTGCGTTTGTTTCTAGGTAATTTCTTGTTATTTATTTCAAATTGGATTCATTAGATTCTTCTTGATGATATATTAAATTTTATTTCTCTTATACTTCATGAATGATAAATTTAAAACCAACTAACTAATCAATCGATTAAGAAAAAAAAATGGACTTAGATCAGTGTTGCACTGAACGAATTCATATTAAGGTACATTGTTTGATCCAAGTCACAAGAATAAAACTGAATTTAGCCAAAAGGTTTTATGTTATTTATTTTACTTGCTCTGAAAACATTCTTCTACAATTTTACAGAAAACAAATTTGAATCGTATAGTTGAAAATTCAAATTTATCGTGAGTGTATTAGGATTGCAGAGATGTTTTTAGACTGAAACAAGTAGGTAAAATGAATGAAGTAATGAGAACATGAATATTAAAAAATTTAGCTAATCTATTCGTCGAATTGGTATTCGTTGATGAACTCTTCATCACTCAACAAGTGATGACTCTGATCCTGACCATCTTGGGAGAATGTTCTTGTTTTAATTTTAACAGGAAGATTTTTATAGAATTGATGAAAAATAGGTGGTATAAAAGGTAGAAGCGTTCTTCTTTACTAAAGTTATGGCTCGTCGTTGCATATACAGAGAGAGGCTCACGATTTACCGCTGCTAAAGATGTGAGTTTCTTTCCAACGCACTTCTTTATTAAGGAAATCTCGCGAAAGTCCATAACATTTGAGACATTCTCTCTAAATAATAAAGAAAATGGTTCTTCACATTTGAATTTGATGACTTGAATCTTCAGTTAATTAACTGAATTTTTAGTCACATAGTCACATCCACTAATTGAAGCAATACGTATCCTGACAGAAAGAATAGGACTTGAGTCACCTTTGCTCTGAACATTTTCATTTTTAATTCACAGCAATACCAATCTAGTGGTATTTCAAAGGCAACTATTGAGGAGTGGACTTGGATCTTTGTTGCTCTGAAAAGGAACTGTATTGGGGATAGTGAATCGAGAATAAAAAAGAAAATCAAAATTTAGGACTTGAACCACTGTTGTTCTGATGCACCCATATACACTCTTGCGTCTAAACTTTACATTGCGTTGACGGACGAGTGGTCTAAGTACTAAATCCTGGTGTGCCGTATTTCTGGGTTCGAATCCCAGAGATTGTTCCTGGCTTTTTTAATTTTTCTATTTACAATCTCGTAAGAGCTCTTAGCCCCACATTTCAATATTAATTATTTCAACTTGGATTGGTATAAGTTATCACTTCTGTCGTGCGCCCCGACACGCACATGTTCCGTTTTCGCAAATTGTGGTCCTTCTATATTATCCGAAAGAACTTCGTTCCTACCTGGTGTCCCATGACACGGTTTTCTTGTTTTTCAAATAAACGGTCATAAAAATAAAATTGTTTTTCTCAGAAATTCTAATGATTTCCGCCCTTCTGACGCAATGACCGTAATTTGAAGCAGAAATCGTTAATCTCAGAAACGGTGGCTCTGAGGAAAAAATTTATGAAAACGTTTTTTATAGATAATTAGGTGATCTACAATTTTTGTCTGAACTAATTCCATGATAAAACTTACTGCTTTGCTGAAAATCACAAAAAAACCGTTTTTATGATATTCGAACCCCAGTAAATTTTTTTGCACGTATCAAATCGATGAATACTTTTCAGATTTCATTTATAATGGTGTTTTGAACAATACTACCAATTTTCAGATGGGTGCGAATTTTTATAAATTCAGTCCTATTTTTAGGTCTAATTTGACCGGCCTAGCTTTGTTTCATTATGTAATGTTAGTAAATATTTTCATGATGCGTTTCTACTTGTTATTGTTTTTTCAAAACAATTTTAGCAACATATTTTCTCTTCCACCTTACAGGGCGAGCCAACAATCACCAACACTCATCAAAAAATGCCAATATCTTAGGAATGAAAAGAGATATCAGTTCGCGGTTTTGACAGGTCGATAAGTCATCAAATTTGGCTTTTTGTTAGCTAGTTAGATTCATAGCATTGCATTTGAAATTTCTCAAAAAAAATTATAAATAGAGCTAGGTGTTACATAACGCCCTCTAGTTGCCGATTGGAAAATTAAAAGTGTTTTTGTTATTTGTTACTGAAATCTACATTCAATACTCGTATACGTTTTCGAAAATCGCTGCATGCATTATGGAGTAACAGTCTTTTTTATGTTAAAGAAAGAGAACTTCCCCCACCATTTCAGAACAGGTAATACAGAAAAATGACTCCTACAAGAGTTGTGGAATTAGGACAGTAGTTTCTAAATTTGATACTTTTTACCAGCCTACATTGGGGAATATTTCGTGAAAAATCCAATTATATTTTATAAGTGGTAGATTCCGCAACCTAGCGGGAAACTATGGACTCAAAAACATTTTTAATCATTTTTTTAGGGCAAATTTGCATATAAGAATTTTTTTCCCCAAATTCTAGGACATACGGTTTCCGAGATACGGCCGGTATATATATATATATATATATATATATATATATATATATATATATATATATATATATATATATATATTTATAGGTGTATGTAATCTAATTGATATTTAATAAGGTTCAGACGTGAAATGAAATTGTTAATATTTGTTCAATTGAAATACGATATTTAAACAAGTTTCCGGAAAATTCTTTAAGCAGGAATTGATATATATATATATATATATATATATATATATATATATATATATATATATATAATATATATATATATATATATATATATAGATGATTTTTACTCCTTCGATATTTGAGCAAGATGGTACCAATATTTGACAATTTCCCAAATAATAGCTTAAGCTTTCATATACATGTTGGGAGAGTTTTTTGTTATAACAGCTATCTGAATTCAAATTTATCGACAATGGACTGAAGTTTCGGTTCCACCGGAGGAACATTGAGGAACATTTTTGTTGCTGTTGCTTGTTTCCGTATTAGCAAAAAAGTCGGCCGCAGCCGCATTCCCCCCAAAGATAGGAAAATAATGTTTTTTTATTAATATTGTAAATGTTAGAGAATTAATTAAGTAAAGTCAGGGTTGAAGAAGGTTGCAAAACCTTATAACTTCCCAAAATAAATTATTTAGCTAGGTAACAAAAATGTACCCCATCCCCCCAGAAATCTTGAATAAACGTATTTTGATTGATTGATTGATTGATTGATTGAGGTACAGGTTCCAAAATGTTCCTTAAAATTTCTGTATTTTTCGGCAACAAATGTTAACTGTTTCTACTTGATAACAGGAAACATTGGTGAACATCTCCGTGTTGCTGGTGCAGTGGAAACGTATCGGGAACGCAACTAGTAAACAGTCCTGTCGCAGACGTTTTCAGTGTGCAGTGCTCCATATTCTAGCTTACTGCCAACATGCAGTGGAAACACTAGTTGCGTACTCAAGAAACAATATGCGACTATTGACTATAGTTGCTTCAGTAAAATCTACACAGATAGTAGACAATCATTACTGGCCCTGAAGAATCATAAAATAACTTCACAGTCACTATAGGAATGCCATCAAGCACTTGCGGGTGCAGCCCACACAAATCAAATTATGGTGTGCTGGGTTAAAGGCCACTCGAGATGCAATGGCAACAAAAAAGCTGACGAATTGGCTAGAAAAGCAGCCGGCCTAAACATATTCGGTCCTGGCCCTTCCAGCCTACTACCGCTGACAGCAAAGTCACAAATGATGAAGGAGAACACCCATCAAAAATTCAAAATCCTATGGGATGAAACAACCACCTGCAGACTAGCCAGGGAACTTTTAAATTATCCCAATAAAGAGGCAGCAATGACTTACCTGTCGATGCCCAGAGGAAAACTTCGCAATGTCGTGGGAATTTTAACGGGACACTGCCAACTTCGGAAGCCCTTATTTAATATGGGATTAAGCGACACACCTCTCTGCAGAGGCTGTGAACAGAAAGACGAGACAGTACAGCATGTCCTCTGTGAATGCTCCGCTGTCCTGTCACTCCGAGAATCCATTCTGGGTGAACGGTGGCCAACTTTAGCCACCTTGAGGGAAATCCCCCTAGGTGCAATCACCCTCTTTTTCAAACGACTGGGATGGTTGGGAGCCTAGGCTGGTGATGTTCCCGGGGAGGATGCACAAAGGGCCCAATGGGGCCTAAGTGCTGTGGTCTCGACTGCACTCCCAAAAATACAGAATACAGAAATTCAGTGAAAACAAAAAATTTTAGTATGTTGCCATAAGTTTCTATACATAGCAACAAGGAGAAACATTAAGCAACAAAATGTTCGTAGCTTTAAAATTATAAACTAAGAACACTCTGTTTTCAGTTTTTCGGATATCTTTGTAAACATAAAATTCTTCGTAAAAATTTCAATTGCAAATGTTCGTAATTGAAAATTGTAACAGTTTTTAATTTGTTAGTGTTTGAGTTTCCTGGAACATATTCCAGAAGTTCCATTTGATTTCGTAAAACAATAAATAAACTCGATATTAAAGATGAATATAATCTCAATGTAACTATATTCATTGATTATTCAAATTTTTTTAGGAAACAATTACTACAAGATATAACCTGCATGTCGGATTTAACATCAGAGAAATTCAAGAAGATCCAAAATAAGATAGTGAATGATCAAGCGGCAATCAAACAAAATGAGGAATATACGAAGTTCACGGAGAAATTCAAGTGAGTTTTCTTTCTATTATATAGAATATGTTTACAGTGTTCACATCTGGCATGATCATTCATCCAATATCACTAGTTTAATAGACACAATTTTATGATTTTATTATGCTAGCATTTTTAATTTCCTCAGTGACTGGATAATAATACTGAATTATCAGATAGTTATTTACTATTCGCCATTCTGATTATGTAAGACCCTTTCTTCGATAGTTGCTCATTTTTCTTTCAAATATTAAATTGATGACTCGTCAACTATATGATATATGAAGATTATGTAAATATTGGAAAATTAAGTTTACTATGTTTACTACTATAAAATATACTGTTATTATGAAATCGTGAAAAATATTCACGTTGACCATAGCCAATTTCATATATTATATAAATTGGACAAATTCTTCAACAATTTTAAAATTTAATTGAATTGGTATTTACTTGGTGAAAGTTCATATTCATAACTTTATAAAGTAATAGAAACTAACTTTTCACAGGTTGGAATAAAAATCTATTGAGTAAACGCGTTTCGTCATAACATTGACTTCATCTCATACTAAACGATGGTTTTTTTTTTATCGAGGTGAAAACTTCAAAAGCGATACCTGTTGCGAACCCGGCCTGTGTGGGATTCAATATTTGATATATATAAATATATATCAACATTGCCTACCCACTAAAAACACCTCTGTTCTTTCGGTTTCCGGGCATAAGCCTACTAAACCTCCAGTCTCACACTTAGATTAGGACTCTCGTGCTGCGGTTAGCACTAGAACCTGTTCCCTTCCTTGTGTCTATATTTCAAGACCCAAGTGTATATCTCTCTGCGTCGCGTCGCATTAATTTTGAAATCAAGTAAACATACCTGACGACTGCCCGTGGCATTCTCTGTCGACTGGATGTATGTTCGCTTCATCCCAGGTTGGTTCGATCTTGAACAATGCTCATCACTCCGACCTCGAGACCCAACATCCATTTTCACACTCGTCGTCTGCAATGGCCATCACTCCGACATCGTAATCCAATACCCATCTTCACTCCCGTCGTCTGCAACGAGCATCATTCGTCTTCGAACCTGACGATCCGCTTCCATCCCACTGTGCCGTCCTCTGTTGGGCGCTGCGCCTTACTAGCGGCCCGAGTTACTTCGTGTCTAATGGACTAACATCACTGTCCATCGATGTCCTTTTCACTCTCGTCGTCTTCAGTCTTCAGTCGCTTGCCGTCGAATTCACCGCTTTCCCAGGGCGATGCTGCTTCCTCGGTGGTCTGGTCTCGAATGGATAAACGATGGTGTAAAAGGAAGGAAACACACGTGTTTCATTCCTCCCTGAAGTATGTGTCAGGGAGGCGGGCAGCTTGAGTTTGGGATTAACTCCTTCAGCCAGATCAGAGGATACACTTGTATGTACAAGCGCATTAAGGATAGGTGAGACGGGATATTTATGGAACATAGGAAGTGTGGGTAGGGTTCAGAGGATTAATACTGGCCCAGCATTCGCCTTATAAGTTTGCATGCAGTGACTTACATTAACATGAGGAAACCTCTGAAAAAAACTCATGGCAGACCAGTCGGCCCCGGGGTTTGAACCCGAGACCTCCCAAATACTAGCCAGCGTACCTAACATACTCAACTAACTAGCTTGGTAACGATGGTGTTACAAAACAATCTATTTATACGAAAATTGAATATAACAGAGGGGTTCCTAGAGAAACTAATTAACAATAAGCAATTCATTCAGAGCCATTAGTAGGTACATTGAACAGATTAGGGAGAGGAGAACGGTTCACTTCAATCTGGTCATTAACTAAGTTTCCGGAATTTTTATATTTATTTATGTATAGGGATTACCAAGGGTTGGTTTTGAGGAGAATATTTTCTAATTGTAATATTATTATAATTGTAATTAAAGCTATGGTTTTCTTGAATAAGATGGCACGCATAATTAGAGTCAGTTTTCTGCTTAATATAGCTAGGTTGGTGTTCGTGTATTCGAGTTTTGAAATTTCTAATTGTACGTCCTATATAGAATTTTTCACAATCGTTACAGTCGAGTCTATAAACACCAGTACGTTCATCTCTAGCAATTTTTGTTTTGTTGTTTTCAATAATCTATTATCTATTATCTATTTTTAATATCTATCTATTATCTATTTTTAAATTTTAAAAAATGTTTTAAAATTTCATTTACTCGAAATGTCAATATATTTCAATTTCAATATTCGCTTAACCTCCAGCAGCTTACGGAGGTAGATAATATTGTAGATTTAAGGGTTACCTTTGACACTAAACTCCTGTTTAAACAGCACATTGAAAAGGTTATAAGTAGCTCAAACAAAATGCTTGGGTTTATATTGCGCAAAGGTAAACTCTTTCGATATAAAAAACTTTTTTAACTTTGTACTATTCTTTTGTGTTCAGTAGATTAAACTTTGCATCTTTAATTTGGAACCCCATGTACGCTTGCTATATTAGCAGACTTGAAAGTGTCCAAAATAAATTTTTAACATTTGTTGGTTTTAGATACAATGTCAATATTTCTAATCATGACTATACCGAAGCTCGCAAAGTTTTGAAACTAATAAGCTTGGCAGATCGAAAAAAAATAGCAGATTTCATTTTCTTACAAAAAATAATTAATAATTTGTTGTCAGTGCCTAGCATTCTACAAGGCATTTCGTTTACTGTTCTAGATCCGCGGTTGCGATTACAAAATTCGTTTTATGTTCCCTTCAGGAGAACTATTAGTGCAAAAAATTCCCCGCTTTGTAGGATGTTACAAACTGGAAATGCTTTTGGTTTAGAGATTGATATATTTTCTACTTCAGGACCGTTAACTAAAAAAACCTTTAAACGTAAATTTTTGGAATAGGGATTTATCTTATCTTATCTTTTGTAAAATTGTATAAAATTATATAAAAAAAACAAATTATAAATTTTAATTTCTAAGTCAATTACATACATTATTCATCTTTTTAATTGTAATTTAGCGAATACTGTTTTGGGCAACACAGCCTGTTTGTATTCCTTGTTGTTAAATAAATAAATAAATAAAATCAATTTTTCAATGCTATTGTTGGTTTTATATGAAATTTTGTTTATGAAAAAACAATTTCATTTTTTCGGAAGGTTTGCCCAATTATGTTAAACTGTTAAATACTCTACTTTTCTCGGATATATGTGGGTAAACTTCTGAAATTGCCATTTTGTATTTTTTCCAGCGCCATAAATTATTAGAGTAGGATACTAAATTAAAAAGGAAAGCAAGACTTCCGCTTTGTTACCGCGCATTTTCAAGTAGATTTAACAAAATCTAATATCTGTAAATAGTGATTAGAAAATATTGTTAAAAACTTAATGAAATTAAAAAAAATAATAATTGAGGCACACAAGTGTGTGCTGAAAAAAAGTTACAGGGAAAATTTATTATACGTACTGTTGGTCGAAAAAAAGACAGAGGTTGAGACGCATCACTTTCTTTATTTTTTAATTTTCGCCCACTTGGACAACTTTTCACTGAACAAAGCTTTCCCATTGTTTCTATATATTTTTTTCTCTTTGGATTTACAACCATAAATTAATATTAATAATAAAAAATTTATCTAAAAAGTTTATAAAAATCGAATCACTATCCACGTTAGTTTAGCTGTTTTATAGGTTATACTTACTAAATTACATTTGACTTATGGACTACGTAAATAGTTTCCTCTTGCTACGCTAGCGTTATTTTGGTGGGTTAGTGAACTATAATTTGCTGCTTACAGGTGGACACTTTTTCAACTTGTCACCCATACAAGACGGTCCTCCTTACTTCTACCCTCCATACTTTTCAGTACTAAATCGTTCATAGAACTAATCCATAAATAATAATAATAATAATACTACCACAAAAAAAGAATACTGTAATCTTAAGTTACCGACCGTTTGTTTGAGCACCTCAAGTGTTTCAGTTGGGAACTAATGACTATTCATTCATTCATAAGGCATTATATCTATAAATAAATTATGTGTTCTGAATCATGGCTAATATTAAACTCTTACTAAAATAATCGACTTTAATTAAATTGTATCCGTTGGTGTCTGCGTAATATCTTCCAATAAATAATAAATCAACAGATGTAGATGGAGCTAACCTGTACCAACTTAAAGTGTAATTTCGAATTTATCACCATAAATATTCGAATTTTTCGCCGATGAAGCACGAGAATTATGTGATTTGATCCGAATTAATTTCCGTAGGATACGATAAATAGAACAAACAAATAATGGATCTAATTGAGTTCGCCTACAAATAGTTATTTGTATACCTATGCCGCGAAATACCTCTTTAGCGTACCGAAAGAGAAATTATCGCCGAGGCCGCTTACGACCGAGGCAGGATAATCTTGAGGTAGCTAAAAAGTTTCGCGGCCATGGCTTACACACTATTTTTCGTGCAATCGACAAAATTATTAAACTAGACAATTGCAAATAAAAATATCAGTGCTTTAAAATCAACAGTAATAAATTAACAAGTCACAGCGTTGCTATGGAAATAACCATGTTCGAATATATAAAAAATATTTTGACAGTTCTTGACAGAACGCAAAATACATTGAGATACAGGATGTCTCTTTTGAAATATCATAGTTGTTGTTACTTTTTGGTATAAGTGACATTTGGTTTGGCGGCCGTTGCTATGGGTAACGGCCGCGAAATTAAATTTCGCGGACTGTGGTGCGTACGCGAAATACTCGCTTCGCGTGCGATTGCACGAAAAATAATATGTTTAAGGTAAGTATGTTTCAATCAGATACGATACACTGCTCTAAAATTGAAAGATCAATGGCACTGCCATCAATCAACATGGAACTATTTGTCTTATGAATAGGAATTATTGACCCAGACCAACAAACTCCTTCCAAATTACATTACTATTACTTATTTCATAATACCTAATAGAAAATACAATGAAGGTATAAATTATCGAATATCTACAAACCTCCGATGTTATAATAGACCAGTAGATACCTATAGGTGTGCCGTACGAAGTAGTCAACTGGTATATTGGTCAAACGAGCCAGTATCTAGAGAATCGATTGAAGAGCCATAAATACGACAAAAAAAAAACTCCACCGCCCTGACAAAACATGGAATAACGAAAAACCACTCGTTCAATTTCAATAAAACAAAGATAATGAAAACTGAGTCAAACACCAAAAAAAAGGGGATTTTCTTGAATCGTTGGAAATCCAGAAAAATATAAAATGTGCAATAAATGACGAGAAAGATATAAATAATACAACCAAACTGTATGCTTCTCTGCTATACGTTCAGAAATAACTGACCTAGCAATACCTTTGACTGTGATAATATGTGTAGGAAAAATTGTTTTATTATCTATTGTTTTCATTTTAGTTTCTTGGTTATCTGAGTTAAGGGTAAGAATATATTTTAGATGACTGTTAAAATTAATGTAATATACGTCCTTTAGTTTATAAATTTTGAAAAGTGCCATAAAATGGTCGAAAAGTCAATACACAATCATTTGCATGACACCTAAATTTCGTTATTCAATGTGACCTAACACCAAGAACATATTACGAAAAAAAAAATTATATATATATATATATATATATATATATATATATATATATATATATATATATATATATATATATATTATTATTATTATTATTACAAAAGTTGAGAGTTAAGGTTAACCTATAAACTCAAAAATATAAACATAAAATTGAAACTAAGAAAGAATTCGAGAAGTGATACAAACATATAAACTGAGTAACAAATCAAATGAGCTGAAATTGAAATTAAATTTATTTTATTTAAATTTATTAACGATGAAGTTCAGACCATCTATCGAGAGAGTTCTTGAAGGAATTCACCGTTTGCGATAACACAATCTCAGAGGGAAGCCGATTCCAAATTTCGAAGACTCTGTTGGGGTGAAAGTTGCTCCTCACTGTTGTCCTGAAGTTCTCTTTGGCCAGCTTGTAGCAGTGTCCTCTCAATGCCCGATTCTGATTGAGTGGAAAGAGGTACGTCATGTCTGTTCCGAAGAGAGAGTGAAGCGCTCTATATGTGATTATCAAGTCACCTCTCAACCTTCGTTCCGAAAAAGAAGGCAACTGAAACAACCGCAGCCTAGTCTGATAGTCCGGGCGAATTCTACCAAACGGAATACGTGTGATCCACCGCTGTACGGATTCTAATGGGCCTACCACACGCTCAAGCTTCACGACAGTTTGGCTTGCGCAAGCATCTCGTACATTAAGATTGAACACAACAGTTGCTACCACACGGCACAGTTAAGTACGTGCAACCCTAATTCTTGACGAAGTCGTCGACACGATAACAATGAGTCGGAACGAAGAACTATTTCTTCAGCTGTAATTTTTTCAGTGTTTGCTGATGAAAAAAAAGGCAAATGAAAATTCAAAAATCATTTTTTCGTAGGCTTCGTTCTTTTTATTCCTATCCGAATAATCCCTCGATTTGATCTTCCATAGTACTGGTAGAGATTTATATAGACTTATCAATTCAGTGATGAACTCGCGATTGTACATCCTTAAAACGGCCATTTTCGCAGGAAAAACGGGTGCTTCACTGAATAAAGACTATTCTCGAATGAGGCTTGAACACTGTACATTAACCGCACGTAAAAGCTAGGCTTGCGCAAGCCGGGCTTGCACAAGCAAGATTTCAAACAAGTCGAAAATTACGCAAGCCAAGCCGTGGGGTTTGCGCGGTATACAGTTTTCCCAACCGCACGCTCAGTGTTCAGTGTTCAAGCCGGCTTGCGCAAGCAAAACTGTCGTGAAGCTTGAGCGTGTGGTAGTATATATATATATATATATATATATATATATATATATATATATATATATATATATATATATATATATATATATATATATATATATATATATATATTGACTATATATCGATCTATCAGACATCAAAACAATCTCATAAATCGTGGTCGAGGAGGTATAAAAAAAGGATTTGAAAACCACTGCCGCACCTCACTGTTGACTGAAGATATTGTGACTGGAGATATTGGGCCTTATGAATAAAAATGAGCATATAGTTTATACTCAAAAATTTGGAGCAAATAATCCACGTGATATGAATAAAATCCAGAAGCAGATACTCCGTTTGAGTAGGTACTCATATGTACAGTTTGTTGTGAGTATATTCTCATTTTTGGTATGAATAAAAATGTGTTCATGCTCTTTGGGATGAGAATATACTCCATAATTTTGGAGTCTGGTAGTCATCAGACTTCAAAAAAATATTATAAACCTAGAAGAAGTACGTGTGATAAACGTGAGCATTGTATAGATTTAGTAAAGAAAATGTCGAGTGGGTATCAACTAACTTTTTGGGTGTAGAATCGGAAGAAACAAGAGGTTATGCTATACGTAACACTTACACTGATAAAATGAAAATATTGTTGAGATATGTGGGTGATCCGGGGTTTCAAACAGGAGCAGTAGGGGAATATATTGGCGTTCACCAAACTTATGTTTTTAAAGTTGTGACCCAAGTTGCTGACCAGATCATGTGGACAGTGGATAACATCCGCACTCCGGCGGATGTAACAGAACATAAAAATAAAAAACCACCTCTTCATGGTGACGCATGTATCAATCGCAAAGGACATCGTAGCATCAATGTTAAAGCCACTATCGAACAGGCTCTGACAAGTTTGGAAATTAAACATCGAGTCTCTACTCTATGTACTAGGAGCAGAAACTCATCGAATCAATAGCGTCCTCCATTAGTAAAACTGGTGCCGCACGGGAACTCGATTAGTTCTTTAAAAAAGCTGCCCTAGGGCTAATCCCAATGGATCACAAACTTCATAAATTTCCTTTCGGGTTTCGGTAATACTGAACAGCTGTTTGTGTTCTGAGGTTATGTAAGTTAAGTTCGGCTTTTTTGTTTTTAATCGTAAATTGAAGTTTTTCTCTGTGTATGAAATGTGAAAAAATGACGCAAGAAATAAACCTTAAATTTAAAATTAATAACGAATTAGTAACCCTGTGTGTCCCTATCGATGGCTCGTATACTCTCGGATATTCTTCTTCACTATCGCTAATATTGTCACTGGAAAACAATAAATCGCCTAATTTTTCAGTAAATCCAAATTTGAAGCATGAGTTATAGCCATTTTTGAATAATGTAAACAACTGCACTGAACCCGGCACCAGCTCTCGTACTTCGTGCCAAAAAACATGTAATCGGTGCAATTTCTACTGCTCCAGTTTCTCAATGGATCAAGAACCCTCACTCTAAGCTCTCCAATGTATCATAAAAACTGCACTCGGTGCGCACTAGTTCTACCAATGGAGAACGCTATAAATATTTTTATTCATATGAAGTGGAGTACAAACTCATGCTTTATGCTCATGAGAACATAATCGGAGTTTATGAACTCCGATTATTTATCTAAAATACTTCAAAAATTTTCAAGGGTCGAAATATGTTGTATATCATTCTGTTTCATTACCTGACCTCACGTTAGAATATTTGTAGCAAAGGCGGATTAAACGTTCAGAGCGCCGTAGGCAAGCATCCCATCGCGCTCCTATATTAAAGATAACTGTGTAATGTGCTGCCCCTTAGGAAAACGCGATGAGATGGGGGCCAAGACTAAAAGAGCATGAGTTTACATGAGATCGATATTGTCGGACAAATCTTACGATTTCGGTATACAATATTTTAAAGCTTAAGGTACGACTGGCATGTAAACCCGAAACTATGATATTCCCTATATAATATATTTGGCTTTACACGCCAGTCGTATGAATTAAATTATTGAACATGATAAAATATGAAGTGAATCAGTGTATCTAATATTTTATTTATATAATTAACTGAGTTTAATATGTTATAGTTACTTAATTCAAACTCGATAGTATAGATAGTGGCCTAGGAGTATGCCGTAAGCGCGGAAGGTCCTGGATTTCTTTCTCGGTCGGGAAAATTTGGGAAACGAACGTCTGGAGCTTTTATTAATTTTAAGAATTTATTAATACTTGGTTAATTTTAAAAAAATCAAGTTGCGAATTATTAACATAAACTCGGATAAAGGGTTAAATTTTTAACACCATCTGAATTTTTAAGTATACTTACTCAAAGTGAACTTAAAGGCACACTGGTAACTTATAGTTAGATATAATTGGAAATAATTGAATCATTTGCAGAAATTATTCAAAGTAAAAAATGAAATTATGATGGTATGTATGTACAATTAAGCAGCTTTTTCGCTCACCTTCAAAGTTGCTAATTTTCATTTACAAAATAAAAAATTTTGGCGCCTACATTTTTGTCAATAACATCGTCATAGTTTAAAGATTGCAATAAGTTTGATTCTATGTTGAGTATTCCTAACGAATTTAATCTGATATCTGTCATATTTGAGCGAAGAAAATTTTTCACTCTCTTTAGACAGGAAAAGCACTGCTCATCAATGCAATTGCTGACTGCCGTCGATACACACATTATTAAAGCTATGTTAATGTTTGGATAAATTGTTTCAAGTTCATCAATTCTTAGAACCTTTAAAATTGCGTTGGTTGTTCGGGGCAGTTTTCCGCCCCAAGCAACTGCTGTTAAATAAGAACGCAGGTGGATACATTCATCCACAAAACACTTTTCTGAATCACCGGAATACATTGTTTCTAACGTACTTGCTCTATTTTGAACTCCTTCAGAGCTCAAATTGGTCAAGATGTTTAAAAATGAAAATTTACTGTAAAAATTACTGTATGATTCTCGTTTCTTTTGAAGTTCAACCACAAGTCTATCTATAATTACTAAAAATACTGTCACTCTGAATGTTTCCCGACCAGATAGTGAAGTAGTAATATCTTCGGCAGATTCATCTGCTGTTTCACATATTCTTTGGGTAGTGAAAGTTCAAAGGCTTGCTGCCCATAGTTATTAAAATTATCCCTTTCTTCAGAAACTATGTGAATTTTTAGAACAAGGTTGTTTGTAGTCGTAAGTCTTAGTCAGTCCCATCCGTTAAATTTATCTTTTGTTATAAATTGAAGCCAATTTAGGTTGTAAGCAAAAATAATATTTTTTATTGTCTAAGTACGTGGCTTACTTACTGGCACAATTAATTTTCTGCTATATTGTATGTTTTTCCTCTTTTTTGCAATTCCGCCCGCGCGCCTCTTTGTACCCTCGCGCCCCTAGGCACATGCCTAGTTTGCCTTAAGGATAATGCGACACTGATTTGTAGTATAACATTTCTATTCATGAAACAACTTTTGAGATATCGAATGTCTAAATTACTCTAAATCACAATGTTATTGTCAAACAAAAACAATTTCAAATTAAAATGAATCGAAAATTTGACCATTTGTCTAATCGTCAAAATTAAAATGATTGGAAAAGGTGGAATGAATATGAATAGGAATTTGTTGAATATTATCATCTGCCTTCAGAAGGATACAGTGAAGAGGATCAAGACTTTCAATAGGAAAATATGATTGAATGAATTAGAAATGAAATAGAATAAAATTACTGGGAGTGGCTTTAGTTCCGGAATTTCATGCTCATGTCTATAGTATAAAACTGGGAATAATTTGAATCCCACTTATTTTCGATGCACTAAATAACTGAAAATTCAGTTAATTATCAGTTTCTACGACTTTTGTATATTTAATATCAATTTTATCTTATTCTCAAAAAAAATTTGTATTCTTATCATAAATTCGCAAACCTCATCTTTGAAAATAATTGGACTTGAATATTTTCAGAACTACACCCATTGAAAAATTGGAATTTGTCTTCGATGCTAGTTTAACAGAAGATTCAGCGGTGAAATTTTCACCTAATCAACTTACTGTTGATAATTTGACAATTGAGTGGCTGAGAAAGAAAATTAGTGATTTAGAATCAAGTATCACAGAAAGTGAGGAAAAGCGGGCATCTTTAGTGTCCTCAACACCTAAATCACCAATAATCAATGGAAAATCTTTCTCGGGTAGCCAGGAAACATACTGTAGGTGAGTTGTAAGTTGGAATATATGTTTAAACTTATATATATATATATATATATATATATATATATATATATATATATATATATATATATATATATATATATATATATATATATATATATATATATATATATATATATATATATATATATATATATATATATATATATATATATATATATACAGGGTGTTCTACAAGCTCTATGACAAACTTTGACAGATGGTAGGTCACTTGATTTTAAACATTTTTTTTTTAATAAAGATGGGTCCGATTCGTTTTTGTTTAGAAGTTACAAGCATTTGAAGAATCGTAATTTTTTCAGTCAACCAGGAAGTGACAGAAAGTCACTTAGCATGTTAAACAATGCACACTTATAAAATATACACCTGCTTCAATAAAAAAACGTAGGCATTTATTCTCCACTGAGGAATATGCAGATATTGTGTTTGTATATGGGTATGCAGCTAGCCAAATAAGAAATGATCCAAATCTCATTCTTCGAATGACCGAATCTTCAGTTCGTCGATGTGAGGCTTGCATTCAAGCTGAGGGTGGACATTTTTCATAGTCTTTAGCTTTGTGATTATCATTTAATTTGAATTTTTATTATTAATTGTTAATAAAGTTTAAATGCTTGTAACTTCTAAACAAAAACGAATCGGACACATGTTTATTAAAAAAAAATATGTTCAAAATCAAACAACCTACCTTCTGTCAAAGTTTGTCATAGAGCTTGTAGAACACCCTTTATATATATATATATATATATATATATATATATATATATATATATATATATATATATATATATATATATATATATATATATATATATATATATATATATATATATATATATATATATATATATATATATATATAAATATTCATTTATTTACTTTTTATTTGCACACCAAATATACAATCTCAGCAAAATACAAATGCAATGACTATTGTAGGTTTCAGACTTTTGTTATTTGCACCTAAGCAGTGGCGTAGCGAGCTTAACTCGCACCCGAAGCACAATACCTTTTTAGCTTCACCCCACCCTTACCATTCGTAAACCATATAATATTATATGGAAAATATACTCGCAAGTGGATAAATAAATAAAGTAAAAAAAACTAAAATCAAAGCTCAAGCTAGGCTTTAAATTTGAGACAAAAACTGTAGTTGAGAAAACAAGACTAGATTTTGAAATGTATACGGTCATCTAGAACTTGTTCAAAAGATACCTATTATTTATTTCATATATTTATATAGAAAGAGATACATATATTATTTTAATAATAATATATCATAAAACATTGATAAAACTAATTACAACAATCAAATCATGAAAAAAAACTTGTTGACCATAGTCGAACGAACGAAAATTGTTCAATAATTTATTAAAAAATTATCAAACAACTTTCCAAAGGATCTGGTTATACGTATTCCGCAAAATCTGCATTCACAGTCCAACGGTGAATTATAAGAATCGTCAAGTCACCCCAATTTGATAACTCACTCCGAGTCAAATAAGCTGCGCTGATGAGATCTAATAAGATCGAAACAGCTGTATGAGTCGGGGTAACTTGACGATTTCTATAATTCATCGTTCGATTGTTAATGAAGACTTTGCGTTGTGGAATACGTATAACCAGTTCCATTGGAAAGTTGTTTGATAATTTTCAAATTATTAAAGAATTTTTATTTTATTGTTCCCTTTATGTAATGTATAAAACTTATCACTATGCATAAATTTTCCTTGCTTGTGATGAAGCAAATTTATCAATAATATCATCAAAGTTGATCATTGCAAATTTTTCTCTTTCCACACTTGAAAATGCTAGGTCACTTAGGCGATCTTGTCCCATCGTTGAATGTAGATAATTATGTCAAAATTAATTTTAATTTTCTCAATGAACGTTCTCGCCTAGCAATTGATACTGAAATAGTCAGGAGTATTTGAAGTGCCACTCTCAAGTTTTGTAAAACATCTTCTCCATACGAGATTATGAAAGTAACAAATTCTAATGGAGTTTTAGGTTCAATTTCTTTTCTACAGCGGAGTAACATTTTGCAGTCACATATTTGATGAAAAGTTCTATTCCATTGAAATCTGTATTATAAATTTATTTACGGGGGCATCCGAGATACGGAGATCGGGCGAGAACGGCGAGGCCGGAAGGGCCCTGTTGGACGTCGAAAAGATTTTTTTAGTGAGTAGGCTATTTTTCGTTCCCGTCGTCGGTGCCGATTTTTGATATCGACCCTTCCAAGTTTGACGTTACTCCGAAATTCGCGAAAACGGCCGCATTCCGGACGATTAAGAACTATATTTTTCGTCAAACGAAGCCAAATTCACGTGACCGGCTTTCGAAAGCGTAATTGGATTTCGTCGACTCCGTTACCGGGCGCGCGAGGCCTAATCCCGTCGTAGTAACGAGTTCCCGCGTAGGTTTGTGACAGCGCGCAGATGGCGCTCCGGGCGCTATATAGGCGACAGAAGCAGGGACGGGCTTAGCACTCATCGGGGTTCGGGGATCTATATTTTCATTGATCTATATTTTTCACGGATCTATTTAATAGGCGACGGAGCCTCTCACTAGTATATAATGCTAAATAGATAATTGGTTTGCCTTATTCGACCTCCTGTTTGGACGAAAACGGGGCATCCGAGATACGGAGATCGGCGGCGTATTACAGGGCCCGAAGGGCCCTGTCGAACGCCGAAAAATTTTTTTTGTGAATAGGCTAATTTTCCTTACCGTCCGCGGCGCTGATTTTCGATATCGAAACTTCAAAATCGCGAAAACGCCTGGCTTTCAAAAGCGTAATTGGAGGGCGTTCATTCGGTTCGAAAGTTACCAGGCGCGAGAGGCTCAATCGCGTCGTAGTAACGAGTTGGTATGTAAGAGCGCGCAGATGGCGCCCTGGACGCTCCATAGGCGACAGAGGCATGGACGGGCTTAGCACTTGACGCTTCGCGTACCGTTCGGCAGAGGCAGGGATTGGCTTAGCACTTATCGGGGTTCGGGGATCTATATTTTCATCGATCTATATTTTTCACGGATCTATTTAATAGGCGACGGAGCCTTTCACTAGTATATAATACTTAACAGATAATTGGTTCGCCGTTTCGGACCATTGGGAACGCACAGGGCCTTCAAGGCCGTGACGAAAAAGGGGTATCCGAGATATGGAGATCGGGAGAACGGCAGGGCCCCGTTGGACGCCGAAAAAATTTTTTCACGAAAACGGCGGCTTTCCGGACTATTAAGAACTATTTTCCCGTCAAACGAACCGAAATTCACGTGACCGGCTTTCGAACGAGTAATTTGACGGTGTAAACACCAATCCAAAGTTGCCGGGCTCGCGAGGCCTAATCGCGTCGTAGTAACGAGTTCCCGCGTGGGGAATCAGCTGATTCCGCACGACGGCGAGGTTTGTGACAGCCCGCACTCGTTTTCGAAACTTCTACTTATTTTGGTTGTATTTTCACCCGTTTCCAATATTACCATTTCATTTCAATAGATATGAATAATTGAATAATGTTCTTTCAGTAATACGAACACTTTCAATTCCAGAATATCAATGTCACAAGTTAATAAGGAAAGAGAAATTGAGGAATTGAAGTGCTCCGAACGGAAAATGTGGAAACAAGTTGAACTCATAAAGAGTGCCTTGAATGAACTTGGATGCGAAGAAGTGCCATCTGGATGCGATCTTTCTTTAGATAATCAAACATTTAAGAACGACTCAACTGAACCGGTAGGTGGCACATTTTTCTATGTTTAAATTCATCTCATGATAGGACAAAATTAAGTTGACTGATACAGCCGGTGTACATGTGATAGCATTTAGTGACAAGCAGATTGTACATCCATCTCATGAAAATCTCATTCTAGTGATAGTTAACCAAGTAGGTATAATGTTCACACTCAGAATACCGTTTTGTGAATTTTTAGAATTTTCCTTAGAAAAATTATTTTGCTAGTCTTCACATATTCCGTATTTAATTTACATTATTTCAAGTCTAAGGTATGTCTACTTGCTCTTTCCCTCGTTTTTCCTTTCCTTAAAACGTCATGAAAATCTGGGTGTACGCCTAGTTGTAGCACAAACGAAGAATCTTATTGTAGTAAGTTGAATAGCGCTACGTTTTCTTACTTTGTGTTGTACAATTCCATACCACCAAATACCATGAGATATTAGGTACGCATCAATAAATAAAACGAAATTATTTTAAATAATAGAATCAAATCTTTGCTAACCTGTAATACATCTAACCTTTGCGACTTTAAGAATAATATTTTGGCTATACATGATAATTCTTTATAACGATTTTATTAGCTACTTCGACTCAAATAAACAGGCCAAAAGTAATACAGAAAACTCGAAAGATTTAAATTCTCAACTAACTTAACCCCTGGCACACTATTAGAATCTGCATTCATGTGCATATTCCAAGTAATCGGTACTCTATTCTACAACTACAATTTTCGAAAATTTGACCCCATTTATGATTAATTCGGAATTTTTTTAATCAATAATATATGAAAATACATACATAGAACACATATTTATTGATACTTGGTAATAACATTGACCTTCATTTCAATTTTCCTGGTAATTTAAACGGCGATGGAACAATTAGTCGTTTCAATTAGACTTAACTTACATTAGTTTAAGGAATTAAATTAAAAGAGCCACTGTTTAGAATGAAGGAGCTGCAATTTTAGGATATGATTGAGAAACAAAATGTGTCACTGGTGGATCATGGTCTTTCGATGTTTCATATGGTCATAAAGAATCAAAAACTATTGATGAGTGCAAGTTATATTTTTGATATTCACTGTATCCATATTAAATTCTATCTGATTAATTGTTTGTATTTAATCATTGAATATTATCATATATCTACTTCCAGAATACAAAAATCAATGAATTAAAAGTTCAGGGAAAGTAGCATAACAACTAGAGTTGATGTGAAAGTATCAACAATTCCTTCTAAATTACAAATAGAAAAAATCGTTATATGTATATATATATATATATATATATATATATATATATATATATATATATATATATATATATATATATATGTATATATATATATATATATATATATATATATATATATATATATATATATATATATATATATACTAGCTGACCCGGCAAACGTTGTTCTGTCATATAAATTATTTTTATCTACTCCAGTGAGTTAAAAAGCTCTTACCGCACGCATTTTGAGTGAGTTAAGAGCTTCTTAACTCACGTATTTTTATTACCGCATTTTTTCTTTATACTTATGGTATACAGACTCATCCTTCTGCCTGGGTTTTTCGGGTAGCAATCCAGAAATGACTCTCGATGCCTCTTCTTCAATATCAGAAGGAATAATTTCCGAATCGCTCATTTTAGATTACAATTTTTGAAACTTGACTTTAAAGTGACATCAATATTATTTAATATCAAATTGACATTACCATGCATGGTGTTTCAGGTACTTATTTGAACAAAGGTATTAAGGTAAAATTAATTATAATAAAAATGAATCGTATAAAAATAAGTATCCCGGTTAGGAGTAGATAAAATATTGTACAATACACGCGAGTTAACCCCATTAAGACACTTGTGTGGTTACACAACTTGTGCTACGCACTCGTTGTGCAACTTTCACACGCGTATCTTAATGATGCTGTTAACCCACTTGTATCGTAATTAACTATTATTTATCTATCTTTCTATCTATTCATCTATCTGTCGATGCATCTATTTCTATCTAACTATCTATCTATATATCTAACAATCTATCTATCATTATATCTATCTATCAATCTATCTGACCCGGCAAACCTTGTTTAAATTATTAAAATGGATATCAAAAAATATGGATTGTTGATAGAAGGGTGAAAATTTAGAGTTGTATGTATTTTTTAATGCAACATCACAAAAAAAATAAAATAAAAAAATGTTGTCCAAAAAATGTATAAAAATGTTTAGGGATATAAAAAATATATTACGACCTATTCTCAGACCAACTATTGTTATTTTCGATTGCCATCTTGCAACCCTATTGCGGATCTGTTGATAAAATAAAAAAAATGAAAATAGCGATGAAAAAGTAGGGACTGATCGCAGAAGAGTAAAAAATTGAGAGTAATATGATATTTTTTATTCTAAATCATGACAAAATAAAAATGAAAATCTTGCCAAAAAAATTGTTTTTAATTAACAAATAAAAAATAGGGGTTGATCGTAGAGCGGCGAAAATTCAGAGTTATATGTATTTTTGATTGCTGAATTATAAAAAAATGTCTGAAAAATAACAAAATTATATTAAGGGGTGGACCGGACCACGTTTAACATTCAGGGGGATGAAAAATAGATGTTGGCCGATTCTCAGACCTTCCCGATATGCACACAAAATTTCATGAAAATCGGTCGAGCCATTTCGGAGTAATTTAACAAATATGAAATAGGGGTTGATCGTAGAAGGGTGAAAATTTAGGGTTGTATGTATTTCTGAATGCTATACCATGAAAAAAAGAGAACAGAAAATTTTGTCAGAAATTATCACGCAGTAACGACGGATTCCATCAACAATACAAAGATGTAAAATTTTATCTTTTCGAACATCAAATAATCTAACACATAAAAATATAACACACAAAGTTGGTCACTTATTAAAAATTGAAATAAAAACATATAGGTATATAAAACCACCTGCTTAACATGGTGATTCCTACTTTGCCATTCAGATTTCCATTTACTTATAGGGTATTCCACGTCAAATCAATACTCTTTTAATTAAATTTTAACCTCAACATCTCAGATTTCGGTGAAATTTTGAATTGTAGATGCTGAAACTAAGAAAAATATAAAAATCCAAATTTTTATCTCAATTCTTTTCCTAAATATTTATGTGTAAACTTTCAAAATTTCGGCCAAAAACCGAAAACTCACTTTTTGAAATTGCTCTAGGAGCTGTCCTAGTTGAGCTAGAAAGCTGGATTATGAGTAATTGTGCAGCATTCTTTATGCTCTTTCCAGTGATATCTTATATGCCATACGTTATAAGAAAAAAGGTTTTGGCAAAATACAAATTCATATTTTGACTTAATATTTTTCCAAAAAGTACATAATTTAAAATTTTCAAAATAATTCTACAAATAATAAGTACTATTGTCAATCGCCTGGCCAAATATAAAAATGGGGTGGTAATGGCTTCATTGTTAAAAAAAAGTTTAATTGGCACTTGTTTTTCTTTAATAGGCCATTTGACCTAATTATAATACCTATATACCTTTAAGAATTATATATTTTAGAAACAATTGGCATTCTATACCATTTAAAACTAATATAAATAGATAATTCAAAAATCAAAATACTTACAACAAACTACAAAATAAAATATTCAACATAAGATATGAAAAAGTGTAAATATAGTATGCCTACTGTTAATCACCTGGCAAAATTAAAATATTCGGGATGATGATGAAATTGTTGAAAGAAATTAATGACATGATGCCCGTTTTTTATTATAAAGGCTAGCCTGCATAGCTGAATTTAACTGAATAGGTATTAACAATTAACAACTACATACAAAACACAAATTCACACTTACCTGAGGAAAAATTGATTATTGAGTTCTAAGTAGCTTTCCCCTGAAAATAATTTTTTTTTTTGAGATTTTGGAGAACAGATTTTTCAATATCGGTTGTATCGATATCTGGCGATGAAGTTTCAGCAGCAACAAATAAAATTTATATTTCATTAATGAGGATTTTATTTTCACTTTTGTTGCGGCATAATATTTAGATGTTATTTTTTTATTATCAATTTGGTACTCGCCTAGTTCTTAAAGGGATATGTTGAGTGCTTGAACAACCACTGAGCTTGTGGAACAGTCTGGGTGTTTGTTTGGGACTGTTACTTCTGATGCAGAAGAATCTACATTTTCAGCATTATCATCCCTGAATAGCTCTGTATTTTGCAACTTGATCACGCCTTGTCTACATTTATCACGTATCATAGAGCCATAAGGTATTTGTGGAAATGATTCCAGCATCCCCACGATATTACGTTTTTTTTGTCTCTAATAAAATTATTTGATTTTTTCGAAGAGTTACAACACTGCATAGGTATTGAAGTATAAATTCTCGAAAATCCCAAAAATTTTTTGTTGGGAATTTTTGTTTTATATGTAATTGTTCAAAAGTTATTGTTAATGCCTATTCTGTTAAATTCAGATATGCAGGCTGGCTTTTATAATAAAAAACGACAATCATGTCATTAATTTCTTTCAACAATGAAACTCATCATCATTCCGAATATTTTAATTTTGCCAGGTGATTAACAGTAGGTTACTGATATTTACACTTTTTCATATCTTATGTTGAATATTTTATTTTGTAGTTTGTTGTAAGTATTTTGATTTTTGAATTTTCTATTCATATTTGTTTTAAAGGGTATAGAATGCCAATTGTTTCTAAAATATATAATTCTTAAAGGTAGATAGGTATTATAATTTGGTCAAATGGCCTATTAAAGAAAAACAAGTGCCAATTAAACTTTTTTTTAACAATGAAGCCATTACCACCCCATTTTTATATTTGGCCTGGTGATTGACAATAGTACTAATTATTTGTAGAATTATTTTGAAAATTTTTTTTGGAATAATATTAAGTCAAATTATAAATTTGCATTTTGACAAAAACTTTTATTTTATAACGTATGGCATATAAGACATAACTAGAAAGAGCATAAAGAATGCTGCAAAATGTCACCTCTTCCAGCTCTATAGCTCAACTAGGGCAGCTCCTAGAGCAATTTCAAAAAAGTAAGTTTTCGGTTTTTGGCCGAAATTTTGAAAGTTTACACAGCCATATTTTGGAAACGGCTTGGGATGAAAATTTGATATTGGTATTTTTCTAAGTTCCAGCATTCGGAATGAGTATTCCAAATTTCGCCGAAATCTGAGGTGGTAAGGAAAATTGGATGTGTTGATTTGACATGGAATTACCCTATATGCAAGTTCGTTGACGATTTAATTTTTGCGGTTCCTTCAGATAGTGTTCAGTTAACACTTGATACTTTCAGTTCATTTAATATGAAGTTGCAGTTTACAGTTGAGGTGGAAAAAGATCGCAGTATTCCATTTTTGGATACTAAACTTATAAGAACTGATGAAAATGTGATAATACTAAATTGGCACCAAAAGGTGACAGCTTCTCAAAGATTAATCAATTGTCAATCACACCATCCTGTAAACTAAAAATACAATTCTATTATTAATATTTAAAATAGAAATACTCATATAATCCATGAATCTTTTTTGAACCAAGACTCAAAAAAACTTTTTGAGATCTTGAGATCTTTATGAATAATGGTTATCCTAAACATATTTGGGAAATCTAGTTTTTAATCTCAACACTATTGACGGGACAACAGAGGATTCAAATATCCAATTCAAGTATAAGAAACTCCCATTTGTGGATAAATTGACTGTGGTGCATGTAGGCAAGTAGGTCAGTGACACGTTACTCCATAATAACCGAAGGATGTTTGGTTACACCTTTATATTATTATTGTATTCTGCGCGTACGGGCAAGGTCGCCCGTCAGCAGTTTATTGTATAAACATACATATAAGACCAGAGGAAACCTCTGAGAGAGATATAGTAAGACTGAAGTAAGACTTGGAGACCGTCACGCTGGCCGAGAGGCTAACAGTATGGTCTAGAGTCCTGCCAGTTTTATTATTGGAATTGGAAAATAGTGACAGTTAGTGAACAAAAATGGGAAGAAGAAAAAGAAATGATCATCGCCCATAGAGGCTGGTTGCTTTGCAGTTCCGGAGATGACAACGCAGGCCATCACGACCGAAGGAATGGCTGTGAACGAGTTCCGCAGGCACAGTGGAAGTTACAAACCACAGGAAGTTAAGGTAGGATCTACCCTTTGTATAAATGGCTGTGCAGAGACAAACGAGTTATGGACGTATAAGTATATGTGTAAATATGGAGTGAAATTGACATTTTTTTTAATAAGGAAGAAAAAAAGAGACACTATTTTTAAGAAGAGACATTAATTTTTTATTATTAGTTATTACGTTAATGAAATTTTTTCTACATTAAGTTGAGTTAAATTATGACACTGACCACTAAATATGACCAAAGTATTTCATTATTGTTTTTTTTATCATTATTAATTCTAGTATTATTTTATCATTATTAATTTTATCATTAGATTTAATTTTATTATGGGATTCCGTCTTTCATGCAATAATCGTAATTTAAGTTTAAGAGGAATTTTTTTTTATGTATTTGAAATCATTGTGGATAATTATTATTTTTTTTTGGAAGTATTCCTATTCAAGATTATGGAAATTTTTATATAGTGTGCAATTAGAGAAATAAGTAATCACTCGTTCTGTTGCATTAAAATGAATATGGATTGTATGACATTGACATTATTATTACTATAACATTGCTATTATGATAACATGGGTAATTTGATGACATTGACCGCCATTGACTCACTATCGAGTTACCATTGTTTATATGAACAAATAGTTGATTTATTGAATGGATTTGGAGTCTTGCGGTCAAATAAGATTTATGAATATATATGTCAAATATTTCGAAGCTAGAAATTTTTTTTATTATGAATATTTTGTAATTATGTGTTATTTTTTAGTTAAATCTTACTGAGACATTGACCTACTTCGGAAATTTTTAATTTTTTTGATTAATTTAAATCTTGTAACCAATTTTTATCTTAAATGAAATTGCTGATATTAGGCATCATGAGTGTTAATTAAAAAAGTCAGAGAAATTGTTAAGAAATTGTAAACTGTTGCTCACCTGATGATACGCAAATAAGAAAATTAACTTATTATACTCGATGAAGCTTGAATATTTGAAGTTGTCAGAAGGGACAAAAATATGAAAATTTAAAAATTGTTTTTAATAAAGTTTAAACTTTGAGCCCATTATCAAATATAGGTACTGCTAAGACTGATTATAGTTTCCAAAATAGTATGGTATAGATAATGTACAATTATTTAATGGTTAAAATGAGAGAGAAATAAAAGTATACTAATGAGAGTGCGTATATGACGCTCAGGGGATGAATTATGCCCCCTGCTAATGAATTATGGTGAAAATATAATAATGAATTGTTACGAGATGGAATCGTTAACAAAAAGAGATGAAACTTGTAAGTTTTTTTATGCTATATATAGATAGCGACCACTTCTTAGTTAAGATGGATATGGTAATGAAAAACGAAGAAAAATGGGAGAAAAGGAGAAAGAAAGTCAAAGAGAATATGAAAAGTTATAAATTGAAAGAAGAACAATATCGAGAGAAATACCAGGATATTCTAGAGAGAAAGTTCAAAGGACTGGCTCAACCAATGGAAATAGAAGAAAAATGGTATCCTACAAGCAGCCAAAGACAGCTGCGGAGTATCAAAAATATCGAACATAATAACAAGTAAAAACTGAAAATAAAGGATAAATAGAAGAAATATTTGGACACAAAGAAGATTATGAGGAATATAAAGAGAAAAAAAAAGACAAGAAGTAAAGGAGGAAGTCAAGGAAGCCAAACTAGAATCATAGACAAAAATTTGGAGAAAAGATCACAAGGAACAATAGAGAGAATCAGAAACTATTTTAAGGGGCAATACAAGAAAATGAAGTTATACAAGCAATTGAAAAATTGAAATTAGAAAAATCACCAGGAATAGACAACATAACACCTCAAATGATAAGATATAGGTATGGGCAAAGAAAGAAGAAGGATACTAACTGAAATCATGCATGATATAGTAAAACAAATAAGAATCTCATTGGAATGGAATATAGGAATCATACTACCGATACACAAAAAGGAGATAAGATAAACCGCAACAACTATAGAGGAATAACGTTGACTAGTGTTCCGGGTAAGATTCTAGCCATGATAATAGAAAAAAGAATGAGAGATAAGATCGAAGAAACAATACATGACAGCCAATATGGACCTAGGAAGGAGAGTACCCAATATGCAATAATTTTTCTAAGGCAAATCAGTGAAAAACTAATAAGTAGGAAAAAAAAAGACATACATGCATGCTTTATAGACCTTGAGAAAGCATTCGACCGAGTGAGAAGAGAAGTATTAGAAAAGAGAGGAATTGATAAAGAACAATAAAGAAAATAAAGACAATGTACAAAGATAACAAGAACATAGTAAGAACGAATAATGAAGAATCGAGGGAGTTTGAGACAATGATAGAGGTAAAGCAGGGATCTTTCCTCAGTCCGCTACTATTCGCACTGATTCTTGATGAAACCATGAAAGAAGCAAGGAAAAATATGAGACCACTGGAACTGGGATACTGGAAAATGATGACAGAATTGATGTTCGCAGATGACAGGCGGAGACAGAAAAGGATCTACAGCATGACATCGAAGAACTAGATAGGGAACTGTCCCAACTAGACATGAAGATAAACATAGGAAAACCGAAAAGCATGTTTATGACCGGAGAAAACAAGAGACACAAAATCGAACTACATGGAAAACAGATTGAACAGGTGGAAAGCTTTAAATATTTGGGAGCAATAATTGAAAGAAACTGGAGAATAGACAATGAAATAAATGAAAGGTTGAGATAGACAGGAAAGCTATTCAATATGATGAAGAAAACTTTTTTTGGTTGAAGAGAAATAGCAAAGAGATAAAAGTAGAAATATTTAAAAAAAAAAAAAAAACCCGTACTTTATGTACAGTAGCGAAACATGGACCATGACAGAAAAGCATAAAACAAGGATAAATGCTATGGGAATGAGATTATTGAGGAAAATCGAGAATAAAACAAGAAGGACAGAATAAGAAACGAAACATATAGACAAAATCTTAAGATAGAACCAAGCAAAAAAAAAAATAATAATATATAATATAAAAATAATATAATAGGACACTTAAGATGATTCGGACATGTGTGCCGTATGAAAGAAGACAGACTGACAAAAATGTATATGAAACAAGGGTAAGAGTTAAAAAATACTAGAGGAAAACCAAGAAAAACTTGGGATGACGGAATCAAGGAAGAGGCAGAAATAAAGGGAATTCCTTGGCAAGGAATAAAACAAAGTACGAAATACAAAGCCAAATGGAGAGAATTATATACCTAAAGGGTATAAATTCGATGCCTTACACCAAACGGTAGAAAGGCAACCGAGTAAATAAATAAATAAATAAAGATATAGATGAGTATATATAAATTTTTGTGGAGGAGTAGTGTTGCGACGATCTACAGCTATCCATTAGCTATGTCATTTATAATTTTGGAAGCTGCCAAGAATAAATCATACACGGTATGTACTAATGTTGCAACACTCTATAGTAATCTAAATATTCGATCGGCATTGGCGCGAGACGAAATGTTGAGAATTTTAGAAGCTATCTGTAGAGAAGAATGGAATTAAAAGCTCTCAACGATTAGAAAGGCATGGGAATATAATCAGTTTTAGGGACCTTAGTTATTATTATTATGGATATATATATTATATATTGATTTATGATTAGTATTGTGGTTATATATAGATGGGTTTATATTAATTGATAAATGAGACAAATGAAAGAGTCCACAAATTGAAGTAAAAGGTAATTTATATAGAGTACTATGGCTGAAATGAAATAATTACTAATATATCAAAAATATGGCGTATCATCACGAGAGTATAGGGACGTTAGACAGCGCGTATAGAGATTGTACGTGAAATGAATTGCTTTAAAATTGTTATTGTAATTAAACTACTTCCAGCACACCTCCAAGAATGGATATGGTAATTAAACCATTACTATAAAATTGAAAAAAAAAATGTTTTATTATAAATTTAGATGAAACAGAATTTTCTCGAGTAACCTCGATAAAATTCTTTCAATTAGCCCCAGAGGTGTGGTGCATGTAGGCAAGTAGGTCAGTGTCACGTTACTCCATAATAACCGAAGGATGTTTGGTTACACCTCTATATTATTATTGTATTCTGCGCGTACGGGCAAGGTCGCCCGTCAGCAGTTTATTGTATAAACATACATATAAGACCAGAGGGAACCTCTGAGAGAGATATAGTAAGACTGAAGTAAGACTTGGAGGCCGTCACGCTGGCCGAGAGGCTAACAGTATAGTCTAGAGTCTATACAAATAAAGCTAAAGTATAGAACGAACATGTGTATCATTTAACCACTAGGACCAGGCATTACATGACGCAACAAATAATTTCTTGCTTCAAAGATTTCCCACATATAAAGATTGCAAAATATAACATCGTAAATAATTCTAAATTGTTCACTAAAATTAAGAGATAAGACACCTCAGCACTATTTCATCAATGTAGTGTACGAAATTCCCTATAAGGGTTGTGGGAGCTGTTATGTGGGACATACTTCGAAGTGGTTGAACGACGGTTAGTACATACAGCATAGGAGTTTCTAGACATGTATCACATTTATGATTGGGTCAATACTATAAATTTTAAATTTGACAAGGTTATTGTAATTTACTTCATTTAATTCGAAGCAGGAAACATCATTGAATTGCGCCGATAATATATATATATATATATATATATATATATATATATATATATATATATAAATATATATATATATATATATATATATATATATATATATATATATATATAAATATTTAAATATAAATATATATATATATATATATATATATAATAATTTATATATTAATATATATATATATATATATATATATATATATTATACATATATATATATATATATATATATATATATATTTATATATATATATATATATGTCAAGAAATTCATAATAATTCAATTCATCCGTTTCAATATAAAATTGCAGCTTTGAATAGCATGGATCATCGACTTGTTGATACGCCTCCTTTTAACGTTGATTTCATCAAAAAGATAATTATCAAGCAAATCACTATGAACAATAATTATAAACAAGATATAAAAAAATTATAAACACACAAAAAGATGTTCAATTAAGCTATGTTTCAGGTTTAACCAATCACACAATAGAAATAGAAATATAGCGTTTTATCTTATATTGGAATCCCAACACCAACCTTAAATCACTTTTTTCGCGAAACAATATAAATGTAGCATTTCCGAACGATAATTATATTGAAAAACATACTAAGAATAATAAACCAGATAGTTGTGAATACAAATTTAAATTGCTAAAATATTCAGAAATTTTCAAAATTTAATTTCAGAATATAAACGTAATTTGATAATAAAAAGGCAGACTCTCATATACAATTATTGTATTTTATGAGAACCTCATTCCGCTCAGACCCTAAAATATTAAATACCTATCTAGGGATTTTTATGGTTTCAAAATTAAATTTTCTAGAATCGATAGGTTCAAATACGTTCTTCTTCTCATGTTCAGGTATAACTCACAACTAGTTTCTTATTAAACTTGTTCAACAATGAAGTTCCTTCCTGGTATCCCGATTTGATTTTCCGAAATATTTTACAGAATCTTCTAGATGAATGAAATTGTGTATAAACATCTGCATCTATGAAATTATGAAATTTTTTAGTCAGAATCTGACGAAGAAATATTACTTGAAATATTTTTAACAAATATTCATCAATTTTGTTTCATTATGAACAATCTACACTACCTATTCCCTGAATTAAACAAATGGATTTCTCATTTGAAGAATTCAATGACAATCGATCCTAAAAACAAACTATAATCCTGAAGGTATAATGAACAACTATTAGGTACTCAAATTCGATAACTTAAATCTTTAATCTTATCCAGTTTCATAAAAAAAATTATGAATCCCTATAGAGAGCAGTTATGATATTAGAAATATCCAATGTCCCTTAAGTGGTATTCATAAAATTGTATAATTCTATAACATTCATATTGACTGAAATTTAGCTTAACCATGCAAATATTAAAACAATGGTTAATAATAACAATTTACACATTTATTAAAATAAATAAGGCATGACGCACGTTTCGGTGAAACTTCACCTTCTTCAGATGCTAATGGCAAACTAACTATGTTTCTCTGTTATATCGAAAACAAGAAATAAAGAGATGACAAATTGTGCAGAAGGGGTAAATAGAAAGATGGTTACAAATAATTATTAGAATAGGAAAAACCAATTCTGAACTGCTAGTCTGGTAGTTCGGTAATTTTGAAAAGATTGAGAAGGGGGCTTGATGTATGATCGATTTGGCTATATAATAGGAGACCGGAATGCTTGTATTTATTTATCTGTAATGATTCTAAAAAAATTTAGTTTAATTCCCTTACTTTCAGCAATTTAATATTTTAAAATCGAAATTGAATGTGTGATTTTCTTGGATTAAATGGTTTGTATAATGTGAATCCGACTTTTGATTAACAAAGCTACGTTTGTGTTCTGGAATATTTCAAGCCCCCTTCTCAATCTTTTCAAAATTACCGAACTACCTGACTAGCAGTTCAGAATTGGTTTTCCCTATTTCAATATTGTTTGTAACCATCTTTCTATTTACCCCTTCTACATAATTTGTCATCTATTCATTTCTTGTTTTCGATATAACAGAGAAACATAGTTAGTTTGCCATTATCATCTGAAGAAGGTGAAGTTCCACCGAAACGTGCGCCATGCGTTATTTCTTTTAATGAATGTGTAAATTGTTATTATTGACCACTGTTTTTATATGTTTATTAATTTACACCATGTATCGGCCCAATCACTCCAAAATTTAAACGATGCAACGCTATTTTATCTTTCAAGTCATCAAAAACATATGAATAGAGAGACGGTTACTGACTTCAATTTATGAGATTATTGAATAATCTACAAATTGAAAATGAATGAGAAATATAGAGTAAGAAAATGTTGACATAAAAATCAGTTTAGTTTAGAATGACCACTAGTGTCTGTGGATGCTAATAACATGCTATAACTAATAAAAAAGTATTACCTTTACTGGAAATTCATATTAAGAAATAAGAAAAAATTAAACTTAATTTCCACTATATTCACAATAAATGACAATTAATTCGACAACACAGTGTCTTCTTCAGATTTAGTTACAAATTCTTGAAATATATCGCAGTGCTTATATTATCTGAAATGTTCTACTAATAGGTATTAATAACAGAGGGTTGTATGTATGATTCCCAGATTGATCAGTATTCCTCTATCTGAAGAAAATTTCAACAGAGAACTTGATTATATCAAACAAATAGCCCATAAAAATGGATATAAACTAGATGTTGTTCTAAATATTCTGAATAAGCATTGTTATAAGAAAGCTATCTACTGTATATCCCACGAATAATAGAATAATACACATAATATCAGAAAATATAAAACACTTACATACACTGGTAAATTAACAAATGAAGTCTCCAAAATATTTTTGAGTAACAATGATAATTTAGCTTCTAAAACCAACAACTATTTAAGTAAAATCGTAAAAAAATAAAAAAACCGAAATAAATAATGATTCCAAGGCACCATCATATACACCACTGCTGTAGAATAGATATCTTCATATCAGGAGGTACGTGTTTAAGCGACTAATCTCTGCATTTTCAGTCGAAGCGGTGAATTGTTGTTTCCCAATATCTTTGGTGGGATGGCGCTCTGGATTGTTATCCAGACAGTGTTACTGACCACGATTTGTATTGGGGAACAATTAGAAATTTGTTAATTCAAGTTCAAGGGTGAAGGCGTTTCGTAGTGAATGGATTACAAATCGCGAGTTATACGTGAATATTGTGCAAACGAAGTTTTAATAGTGAATTTACGGATTCGAAAACAATTTAATTCATAGAGAAAGGACACATTAATGAATTTAGCCCGAATGGGCAAAAACAATAAACATATCGTGAACGCGAACGAAACTAATAGAGGATTGCGACCAGCGATAAAAAAAATGCGAGATAACACAAGTGAAAGTGACGCAATCTTAATGGATAATAAAAACAATAGTGATAGTGAAGACGATGCAAGACTAATACAACAAATACGAAAAAACATTATGGACATGGAAACACAGCAAGAAAAATATACAGTGAATGTCCAAACACATAACAGGTTTGAGGCATTAGAAGAAAAAGAAGACGAAAACAGCACATTTATTACAAGAGGAAATCCCTCAAACGCTAAAGGAAATACACAAAAGGTGATAAAACTTCCACCAATTATAATCACTAACAAAGTCAATATTCAAGCACTAGTGAAAATCCTAACAGAAGAAATAGGCAATAACTTCACAATTGCATACGGATATAACCAAATTAAAATATTCGTAAATTCAGAACAAAAATACAATCAAACAAAAGAGCTACTAAAAACAACAGGAAAAGTAGAATTTTATTCATACACTCCAAAAGACAATCGCCTGAAAAAATGGTAATCAAAGCATTACAAGGAATGAGCCCCGAATCCATAGCACGAGAATTGAACAACATGAACATTAAAACCAGGAATGTGATAGCTTTAAAAGGAAAATCTAGTAAACCATACTCCTATTTAGTATATTTAGAAAATGAAACAAGTATCAAAGATGCAAAAAATATACAATACATAGATTTCGCGAAGATATCATGGGAAACATATACGAAACAGAAGAGTTATACCCAATGCCATAACTGCCATTAGTTTGGCCATGGAGAGTATAATTGCTGTAAAAAACCTAAATGTGTTAAATGTAGCGTAGATCATAAGACACGAGACTGTAATATGGAAAAAGGAGATGGCAGAAAACCAAAATGCATAAATTGTAACGGAGAACACACCGCAAATTATAGCCAATGCCCTATGCTTATTGAATACCTAGGGAAAACCCAGAAAAAACAATCGACTACCAGACCAACAACATATATCACTAACCCAGCATACACTAAACCAGGTATTTCATACGCAAAAATAACTAAAAATAACGAAAATAATGAATCAAGGGGAACAAATGACTTATCAAACTTGAAAAAAGAACTAATTGAACTAAATGAAATAATGAACATCAAACAAATTATTAACTTAATAAAAGCTTTAAAACAATTAGTTAAAAATGGAAAGGAAAATCCACTTCAAATTTTAGACGATTTAACAAACTTACTCAACAATTATGACATATAAAAAATATACTAATAACAAAATCAAAATAATTCTCTGGAATGCAAACAGTATAAGGCAGAAATGGAAAGATCTATGTGCTTTTATCAAAATTGAGAAACCAGAGGTCATGGGAATAAATGAATCCAAACTATGCCCTAATGAAAAGCCCAAAAATATACCCGGATACAACGTAATCCATAAAAATCATCCAGATGCCAATATGAGAGGACTCATAATATATACAAAAAAAGAAATAAATATCGAAGAAATACAAATAGAAACAGATGACTTCGAAAACATCACGACAGGCACAACTGAAAACACTACTCGAAGATCATATGAGTAAAAATCTGCACTCCAAATATTACAGGAATTTGGAAGAACAGGGCCTGTCGGAAGAATTATCCTTTGCCTTTTTGAAGTCGGCTGGGCTTAAGTCGGAAACGGAGGGATTTGTTATGGCTTGTCAAGATGGAGTGATAAATACAAGATGGTATAAAAAGAACATAATGAAAGTGGATACCCCTTGGAACAACTTGCAGAGCATGCCATAGTCAGCAGGAAACTCTTATGCACATCATGTCTGCTTGCAGAGTCCATGCTCCATCAGGGTATATAGAAAGACATAATGGGGCGCTCCGAATTCTCTACTTCCATCTGAGAGAAGTTTATGGTATAGACAAAGAACCAGTGCTACCATATGTTCCACTAGAAATTGAAGCGGTTGTTGAGAACGATAGAGCTCGCATATACTGGAACTATGCTTTTCCAACAACTCGGCAGATCCACGCAATAGAGCCAGGTATAGTTATGCTGGACAAAGAGCTCAGAGAATTGTTTGTTTTCGAGTTTTCGTCCCCTGCCGAAAATAATGTGGTGATGAAGGAAGAACAGAAAAGGGAAAAATACAGAGATTTTATGTTCGAGCTGAGGACACTATACCCAGGGCATAAAGTTAGGATGGTCGTACTAATCATAGGTTGTCTATCTCTGGCCGATATATTGACGCGCAGAATGCAGAAAGCAGTATTGCTCGGGTCACTTCGAGTCATCAGGTCCCATGAATTATAGAGGCCGCTTGCAGCTCATCTCTTTTGTTGAAGGACGCTGTAAGGGCAGGATGAAGAACTACTCCAAGGAATGTGTGAGAGGTTTTTTAGTAAGTAACCAGTAACATCCGAAGTCTCACACTCACCCTGAGAATGCGTGCAGGATACTCTCAGGGTAGTCTATAAAAGATCTTTCCCCTCACACAGACGTAAAAAATAATAATAATTGCTAATTCACTCCGAGTCAAATGAGCTGCACTGATGAGTTCTAATAAGATCGAAACAGCTGTATGCAGATTTTGAGTCGGGGTGACTTGACAATTTCTATAATTCACCGTTCGATTGTGAATGCAGATTTTGCATTGCTGAATATGTATAACCAGCTTCCTTGGGAAGTTGTTTGATAATTTTTTTTATTATTAAAGAATTTTCCTTGTTCACTTCATGTTATGTATGAAATTGACCATGGTCGACAAGTATGTTTTTCATGATTTGAACGAATTAGTCGTCTTCAAATTCACAATTCTTCAGGTTTATATTCTTTTATCACAAAGGTGTTGTTGTGACATTTTTTATTTTTATAGAACCAAGATCAACAGACTGTAGTATATAAAAAAAACTCTGGCGCACAGAAAGTAGTTAAAATTCTGAGGAAACAATTCAGAAGAAAATCAGCCCCTTCATCCCCAACCGCGCCTCCTAGATCCAAATTTCGCCGAGAATCTTCTTCAAACAGTGAACGAAGTGAAGTGATAGATTCACGGGTAGAGTAAAATTAATTTTCTGCATGGAGTGTTTGCATGCGCTTCAATTATGAATCCATCTTTGACATAACTCCTTTATAATTCTTAAAATGATGAAATTTAATGATTGTGAACAACGAAATTAACAAATTAACTATATGGATCATGAAATTTAATAAAATTCATAACTCATCTTTGCCTCGAAGTATA
Organism: Cynegetis impunctata; assembly: GCA_030704885.1. Lineage (NCBI taxonomy): Eukaryota > Metazoa > Arthropoda > Insecta > Coleoptera > Coccinellidae > Cynegetis > Cynegetis impunctata. The sequence goes on from JARQZK010003727.1 coordinate 212,814, forward strand.
TAGGTATTCATATTTACTATTAACAATACCAACTTCCAAATAATAATTTGCATTTGCTCCTCTTCTGATACGTTGCATTGTGAGTGAATTAAACAATTTTTATCAAGTTGAAAAGGTTAGAAAATTCTAACTTGAAATCCAATTTTGTTTTCTTTTTTTTCGAACCTATGAAACCCCTCAAAAGTAAAAGTAGGTGTTAGTTGAGTGCTTTTTGGCGTTGTCAACATTTTTCCGCCGACGTCGCCTTTTGTATAAGGACATTTCTGGCTTTTTTGGTGGCTTTTGAAGTTTTGCGAATCTGTAAAGCCAGGGCCGGATTAACCCTGTCCTGGCCCCTAGGCAACAACCCTGTCCGGGCTCCAGGAATTTTCAAGTTGAGTTAAGTAACTTCCAGATGATCGACTCCATATATCTTGTTACTTTAAAGTCTTATGTGATATTGCAACAACATGGTTACTTTGACTTGATGCTGCAGCATCACCTTACCTGACTCGTTAGCTTTATTGAAATGGTCTTAATGAATAGGTTATAGATAAGTGATGAATGATGAGCCAGGTTGCATGATGGGTTAGGAAAGATAAATGAGACGGTCCTTGGTTATTTTTAATTTAATCTTGTTAAACGCAATAAAATACAATAAACGAAAGAAAACAGTCTTGTTAAGTACAAATTGTAAAAAGTCAACTTCCAAGATATTTATTGGTTTTGTACAGTAGATATAGTAAGTTTAAATATTAACTTTTCTAACTTTTTTAGAAACAAAATCGTTTAAAACATCTTGGAAGTTGACCCTTTCTAATACATTCTTTTCAATGGCCATTATCGACAATGAATTCAAACGGTTCTGAGACATTGTTGAACGAAGACGAAGAAGTTTATTAGTTCTACTACTTGATACTAAAAAGTTCTGTATGTATGAAGTATTTCATCAATTGGCAACATGCGTTGAAAGAGAGCAATAATATTGTTGAGGAATTTCATACAAATTTTCAAATAAAATTCATTTGATGAAATTGTTTTTTTTCTTGGTGCGTGTACGGGCCCCCAGTCGATGCGGGGCCCCTAGGCAGTTGCCTACTCTGCCTAATGGTTAATCCGGCACTGTGTAAAGCCCCTCCAAATTGAGAGTTGAAAATTTGTATTTAAATTGAGTTGGTACTAGTGGAAAATATGACCTTAGTGACGAAGCTCTATTTCTCAAACTTCTTTCCATTATTTTCCCGCCATTCAAATGAATGAGGTAGGTAAATTGTAGAAAATATATGTAAATCTTTAAACATTTGTCTTTCTGTTATATTCAAGAAGAATGCGTTCAATATATGTCCAACTGAAGAATAGATGAACGAGGTACCTATATATTAATTATTAAACAGCCAGGCACAATAAAATAAATCAACAATGTTTGAAAGTAATTGAAAAAAATGAGTAACGGACGGAATGGTAATAAAATTTTAAATAATCAGTTATAAAAATAATAGTAGTATTTTATTATTAATTATTATAAAACCATGAACTAGTTATAAACTTAATCGGTACAATAAATCTTAGTAATTATTGTTTTGTGGTTACTTGATTAAGACACGCCTGTTTGTGACTCACTTTTATGTAAGTGCATGGATAATGGTATTGCATCTTGTTGTAGATTTTGCAGGATCATTGCTAATTCTCAAATCAAATTCATTGGAACATAGACTGAAATTTTTATTGGTGGTATACAGGGTGATCATCTGCGTATTGGATTATTTTTATATGAGGGAGATTCATGTTTTTGTCAAGCCGATGATAGTGTATAATGTAAAGAAGAAGGGAAAGAATTCCTCCTTGTGGTAGGCCAATTCTAGTATATCTTGGTCCTTCCAAACCTTCACCTATCTTGACATATGATTTAATAATAATAATAAAGGTTTTTATGCCGTAAGAATGTCATTACATTATGAAATAAGTCAATACACATATATACCTAATATACAATACAACATCTCAGTACATATGCCTAATATACAATACTACATCTCAGTATAGAAAAAACTCCTCGAGACTGTAAGAACATTTATCGACTAAATAACACTCTAAACACTCTGATTCCAAGTAAGGAAGGAGACATTAAACCTATTCTATATTTAAAATTAGGCAACCTCAAATTAAGATTGTTGCGAGTAGGATAAGCATGAAAGTCAGCACCCCGAAGAAACCCTTCCCTGTTTTGATATATCAAGGAAGCAAGTTCAAAAATCAAAATCGATGGTAATGACAATACTTTCAGTTCTCTAAAATACCGCCTGCAAGAAGTCGTGTGAGGGACACCAACACCGTTTTTGACTAATGAAAATCCCTAGCAGCGGATGATGCTCCCCAAAAGCCTATCCCATAACTCAGTCTTGAAGAGACTTACGCATGGTAAAGTTGTAAAATCTGCTCAATAGAAAGAACATGTTTCAGATTTCTCAGTGAGTAGCACAAAGAATCAATTCTTGTGCACACACTTTGACAGTGAGCCTTCCAATTCAAATTTTCATCAAGTATATAACTCCCAAGAATTTAACACTAGCAACTCTGTGTAATAGAGTGCAATTGAGGGTTACATTGATATTGAGATTGCTATTGTTATTATAGTTATGAAAAATTGAAGAATTAGTCTTTGCGGCGCTAACATGTAGTGAATTCATAGAGAACAAATCAAATAATTTATCCAAATTATACTGTATTCGCGTCTCCAAAACTGACGAATTCTTATCTGATATAACCGCAGTGGCATCATCAGCATACAAAAACATACAGCAATCCACATTAGATCATATATCATTTATGTAGAGCAGAAACAAAATTGGGCCCAAAATTGAGCCCTGAGGAACTCCAACACTATTTCGAAGAACTTTAGAATTAATGTTTTTGAATATTCCACGTTGCAAGCTCTGCACCGCTATAAATTGTTCTCTGTCATTCAGAAAACTTCTCAACCAGCTCAAAGATCTACCGCGAATACCATACCCTTCCATCTTCATCAAGAGCAAGTCGTGAACCACACAATCGAAAGCCTTACTGAGGTCACAAAATATCCCAGCGGGACACTCTCCGGACTCTATGTGGTCCACAACCCTCCCAACAAACGCAAACAAGCATCCGTGGTGCTGTGCTTAGGTCGGAATCCAAACTGATTCCCGATTAAAATCTTGTGAACTCTCAGAAAAGACCACAATCTATCAAGAAAAGAATACTCGTAAATCTTAGAAAATATCGATATAGACGCCTATTACTATATAAGTTGTATATTATGTTTGCAAATCTCTGACTTAAACCAATCTCTTTTATTTCATTCATCAGAACATTCAAGGAAACATTATCGTAGGATCCTTCAATATCAGCAAACAGTGCTAGTAGTACTGTCCTATCGGTGAACGCCTGGTACATATCGCTCGTTAATTGAGCGATCGCATCATAAGTACAGTGATCTTTTCGGAAAGCAAATTGAGACTTTGGAAATTTATTATTGTTTTCCAGCCACCATTCATATGGACATAACCAATTATACACTGAAGCTTCAAAATATAAAACATCTGCAGTGGGAGTTGCAGTTTACGACCCTATCCTCAAGGAAATACAGCAAACTTCATTAAACAATAATAATTCTGTTATTACTGGTGAATTATACGCTATATATCTAGCTTTGAAATACATAGAGACACACCTGAATGAAATTCCTCATGATAATTATGTAATCGTTTAAGATAGCCAGAAAAATATTAATTTGAATTGCACTTTTAATTATATTCATAAGAAAATCATGAAGTCTGATACTTTCCTCAAGTCATATAATAAAGCGATTAGTTTTATGTGGGTGAAAGCTCACGCAAAGATTCCAGCAAATGAAAAAGTGGATAAACTGGCTAAAGACGCCTCAATTGGTAGTTTCCAAGAAAAAAAATGCCTTCCAACTGATATTTCCAATACTTTTCGCAATATGATAAGGAGAGAATGGCATGAAACATAACAACAGGGACAAAATGGTAGTTTTCACAAGGAAATTGAAAACAATCCTCCCTCTTCGGTGTGGTTTAAATCATTAAACAATGAAAGATCCTTTATTCGATTTATATCCCGGTTAAGAAGCGGTCAAGCAGTGACTCCTTCTATCTTCACAAAATTGGACAAAGAAATATTTTGTATATGTAGGGAAATTGGTTCATTCAAAATCATATGTTGGAACATATGATTTTGAAGTGCAATAATAACTTTTTACGAATATTTGTTCTATGTTATTCAATTAGCATGTTTACTGAAATCAATCAACCTTTTAATTTGTGCTTTCTCTTGTCGCTCCATAATGTAAATATCTATAGGTATATATTAATATAATTATTTTGATTTTAACTTTTGATAAGTTTGAATGTATCTTACCATTTTGTGTATCCTTAAGTTAATATTTTAAGAAGTAGTATATATTGTAAATTATAAATAATATTGTTCAACATCCTTGAGGATATTCAATTTGATATGTCGGCCAATGGTGTGCTATAGCCAAAGCCATTTCAGAGGGTCGTATCTGAAAGATACAGACATACAACTCAATTACATACAAATTCATTCGAAGAAATCGAACTTACAGCTGTGGGTTTTTATCAGAAAAATTGATTATCATACGTAATCTACAACACATAGATATAACACTCATATCGAGTATCTTACTAAAATTTCTGAACGCTTGTGCTTACCTGACTTCATCATCCCTATCCTCATCTTCTACTGAATCACTATCTGGACTCATTATGTAATTGAATAAAATAACAATACGCTTATTTGAATACAGTTGATGATCATGCTCAGCAAGGCTTTCGTGTTTTCGAATAGAGTTGTAGGCATAGATTTAATTCGCCAATTTTCTGGAAAGTAATGTGCGATAATTATATTACAATGTGAAATGACATTAAGGTTCAATGAAAAAAAAAGATTAAATAAAGATCACGACTCTATTAACAAAATGATTTTATTTTCGTAAAAAGGAGTTGTGGTTAAAGTCATTTGTTGTTAATTGAACCAGACATTATATATGAAAATTGGAGATCTTAACTCGTAAGTTTCTTTTCCACCAAATACGTGATATAGCATCTATAATAGTACGATGTCAAATTGAAAGTATTTTCATTATATTTGAATGATTATGATATTTGAAAGTAGAAGCCTTGCTGACATGGGTTATGAAACACGAATTAAGTAATAACTAGATCCCAGAGCCGCCAGACGTCCCTTATTTTCTCAGTAATAAAATATGTGGGATGAAGTAGTGCTCGTATGTACTTTCAGTGTATGGATACTGCTTTCTTGTGCCGACGGCCAATTTCCATGTATCAGGTGCTAAAGATGGAAAAAAACTGGACCTACAGGGGGGACCTACAGTTTAACGCCGGTTCCAAACGGCCAATGGGCTTGTAAACAATGTACATTACCCAACACTCAATCTCATAACTAGAACCACTAAATTCAGGACATACACAACGCCCAAGAGCAAGGTGGGACTCGAACCCACATCCTCGGTCAACAAACGGTACAAGGCGGTACTCGCTCACCGCTGGTCTACCGAGGCCCCTAACTGGACCTACTTCTCTTATTTTCTCACACTTGATTTTTATATATGATACTCAGGGCAGCATTTCAATAGCTTATGCAAGCTGCCAGACCGATCGTATGGGTCAAACATCCCGCCAGACACACATTAAGTGTGAGTATGACAGTATGAGCGAAATGTCATGATTCGCCCATTTTAAGCGCGATAGTGATTATCTATGCGCGTCGAACTCCCTTCTATATTTACTTTCTAGTCAAGCATGCTCTATGTTTGAGTACACGTGCTTTCGATATTATTATTTTTATTTTTAAATGGACGAATCATGATATTTATATTTCGCTCATACTGTCATACTCACACTTAATGTGTATCTGGCGGGATGTTTGTCCCATACGATCGGTCTGGCAGCTTGCATAAGGTATTGAAATGCTGCCCTGAGTATCATTTATAAAAATCAAGTGTGAGAAAATAAGAGAAACAGGTCGATTTTTCTTCCACCTTTAGCACCTGGTACCTGGAAATTGGCCGTCGGCACAAGATAGCGAGTATCCATACACTGAAAGTACATACGAGCACTACTTCATCCCACAAATTTTGGGTTCTTGCTCTATAATTTCACGACTTTAGTCATGACTCTTTCGTGAAAAGGGATGGACACTACAAAAATTCAGTATTTACAAATAGTGAATTCTTCAAAAATTGCTCTAACTACCTGGGCCAAAAATGTTACAATAACTTACCAATTGAGGTAAAAATGCTGCATAAACCTCACAAATTCAATAAAACTGCCTCAATGTATATTTATCAAAATTCTAGAAATTTCTACAGATATTTTCTGGAATAATATATTTTTCTCACATTGGTTCCCAGGTTTAACGTTTAAGTTTTTTCAGTGTATTGTATGTAATTCTATCTCTCTTCAGACTTATTGCTTATAACTCTATCTCCTTTTAGACCTCTAAGACCTATTCAAATGGCACATACAGGTTTCCCTAACCTAGGTGCCAAATAAAAGCCATTGCATTTTTATCAAGTGTCTATGAATCTAGCATTCTTTTATGTTTTTAAATTTTCTTTGTAATTAAAATTCTATCTAATAGTAATAGTAATGTATAACTAGTATACGAATACATGTAAAGAATGTAATTTAAACAATGTAAACAATGTAATCAATTAAACAAACAATGTAAAATTTCAGTCGCAAATATTTCTTGTACATAGGAACTAGGTGAATTTTTCAATTTCATCATTACATGGGCGTTTGTAAAACCATCCATTCTTCTTTCTGCAGCTGAACTAGACTCCTTTTTTTTCAGTCCACAAATTTATTGGCGTCTGCTTCATTAATTCTTGAAATGTCAGCAGCCACGATAAACACAACTGTCGTCTTGATGTGCTCACAAACAACTACACGCTGTGAAAATCAAATACTTCTGATCTTTTCACGATCAAAATTGTTTCGGTTTTTGAAAAGAATTTATAATATTGCAACTAAGTAAAAAGGGTTTAACTAAAGTATTGTATGTAATTTTTTTGCAATCATTAATGTTGGTCATTATTTGAAAACTATAATATTTGAAATATCAGTATTTCGCAAATTAAGGAAATGCTAAGAACGTAACCACAATATGTTTCCAATAAAATATATAACTATAGAAATAAGCCATTCATAAATTATGTCACACTTTAAGGGAGAAAGAAGGGATTACTCAACAAAGTGTGTTAGACACGTACACATCGAGATGCGGGAGTGATTTTTGAATCCATTTCTTACCTCCTGGACTACAATTTTTTGATATCTGATATTTATATATATATATATATATATATATATATATATATATATATATATATATATATATATATATATATATATATATATATATATATATATATATATATATATATGGGTACGCTCATGTATATATATATATATATATATACATGAGCCTACCCAGCTTATGGCCTGGTGGGGGGGTTTAGTCAGATTTTTTAGGTCGGATCGTCCGCGGCTGTTTTTTCATACGCACTACACAAACACACCTACATGAAACATTAGGTATATGTAGTGTAGTGTGTATGACAAACAGCCGCAAATGATCCTGCTTTATAGGTAGTTACATAAATAAAAGTAAATTTGACTATGCATGTATTTTTATTTCATTTAAATCGCTTCTACTTTAAAAGTAATTTTCGAGCAAAACGGTTCATAACATCTTCCGTGAAAGAATCGCCCATACTGTTTAAAAGTTTTTTATGTACACTGAGCAAACAAAGTCCATTTAACCTGTCTTCAATCATTGTTGATCTCAGCCACGTTTTCACGCGTCTGAGTGTACTGATGAATTGTAGCCGTGGAATAAGGCATTGCCAGTAAAATTTCTAGGGCTGTTTTCACTTTCGGATAAAAACATTCTGCTTGTAGAATTAATTCCGTTATCTCCAAATCTTTCCAGGCTTCCTGCTTTCTAATCCAAAAAGTTCAGCTTCAGATGTGATCCCTTCTAATTCATAAAATTTGCATACTTCGTCCATACATTTTCTCAATGTTGGAGCTGTAATTTTTATTATTTTTATTATTTAAGCAGGGTGTAACAATGAAAGAGCTAATGCTGGTGAATGTTCTTTACCGAATCTCGCCTCTAATGAGGATGATAATGAATCCAAATAGATACAACGATCGGCGAAAATATTCGCTTAACGAACCAGCTGGATGATTAAATTTGCCCTATATTGTTCGAGGCTTGCTGTGCTTGGAAGGCGCAGCCCAAGGTTCGAAACCTTAGCAATATCATTAGCAGATTTCAATAATTCTTCAGTGCCTTCTTCGGCAGAAAGCCTATGTTCCGTAATTGCTGTTTTTATGGTTTGAATGTGCTCCGCAAACTAAATTACGTCAAATGAGATTTTAGACTGCAATGTGTTTGCGACGGGTTGCAGCAGCGAATTGTATTTGTCTATAATACAAAAAGGCAATATGAATGAGGTTTATCCAACTGCGAATAACAATTGGAAAGCTACTTTTCTTGTCCCAGAATTACCTTCCCGTGAAAGCTTTTCCAAACCTTTTTTACACTTTGATTAGTAATTAGGCGAGTTCATACATGTTCTGCGAGATGTCCAGGGGGGGGGGCAGCTGCCCCCACCTGGGTACGCCCATGTATATATATATATATATATATATATATATATATATATATATATATATATATATATATATATATATATATATATATATATATAATATATATATATATATATATATATATATATATATATATATATATATATATATATATATATATATATATATATATATATATATATATATATATATATATATATATATATAGGTTATTTTTGGGGTAAAACACACATATCAAAATTTGGGTAAGTTCAGTAAAAATTTTGGCATCTCCTAACTTTGAGCAAGCTGGAAAATTTTTCAAACCGGTGGCGAAAGATGTGTAGAAGAACGTATTCGAAATTTACGGTTTTTAAAAGGTTTTGGCACTCCCAAAACTGCTTCAAATTGAGTAGGAGTGTTGAAAATGTGTAGTTGGATTGAGCTGAGGTTTTATCTCACCGCCGCAATAGCCGCCATAGCCGCCACAGAATAAATTAGAGGATTCAAATTTGGTAAAATTGTTGAACACCTTCTCTCGTGAGTACGGCCGGAATTAGCCTTAAGAAGTGTATCCTGGTCTGGAACACTGCAGTTGAGATTTTTGTGTGGACTTATAGGTTTTGTTTGAATCTAGATTTCTTCATTTCTAATCTTTGAGGTGGGTAATGTTTCCTGCGGATATTCAGTGATGGCGTTGAGGTTTACGAAGACCAAAATACAGCTGTCATTGAATATGAGCAGATAACAAGAAGAAAATTTTGCTATTCACTATATCTCGAATGTCCAGTACTGATGATATCAATAAGATCGTTGTTCATTAGTTGAAGTGAATTGCCATGCTTCTATTATTCACCATTACTGTAGGAGGAGATTGAGAACTCTGAGTTTTGGAACAGATACAACCAACTCCCTTAGAAGATTGTTCGATAATTTTCCAATCATCAAATGACTTTCCTCGTTCAAATTCTTGTCGGAATAACCACCTAGTAACAATTCGAAG
>JARQZK010003727.1:225000-250000 GCA_030704885.1 Cynegetis impunctata
CGAAACAAACAAAATCAAGCAAGGGAATTTTGATCCCGTACAGAATAACTCAAAAAGCAACACCAGGCTTCTATATGTGAATAGTCAGTGTATAACAAATAAAATAGAACTGTTTGAGATGATAATTGAAGAATATAACCCTCATATTATATGTCTGACAGAAACATGGTGTACACAAACTAATGCTAACCTGGTATGCTTTAAAAATTTTGTACTAGCAAGCTATTACGTTAGACCTAACCGTATACACGGTGGAGTAATGATATTAGTCAGGAGAAATATACAGTTTAAGAAAATTAGCTATATAGACAAATTTTCAATAGAAATGCAATCAGAAGGCTGTGCTGTACAAGTTTGTGAAAATAATATGAAATATTGTATCATTGTGGTCTATAGACCGCCAAGTGCTGACATAGAAATATTTCTCAAACAGGTCTCTGGAATGCTAGATTACTGTGTGAAAAAATTCGATAAAGTTATTTTTTGTGGTGATCTGAATGTCGACTACTTGACGAAGTCTATCAACAGGAGTAATCTCCTAAACATTATGCAGTGCTACCAATTGAATACACAAAACACTAAACCGACTAGGATATTTAAAAATATAAACGGTCAATTAGCAATATCCAAACTTGATTATATATTCACAAATATTGTTAGCAAAGACAACTGTGAAACTGTACACAACTTAAGTTTGGGAGATCATTTTGGCCTAGTAATGGACATTAAGTTAATTAATAAAGTATAAACTTTAAAATAAAAACACTTGGCTTATGTTTCACAATATAAAATACCAATATGCCTATTAAGAAACAGATTCTAACTAGACATTTGAATGACTATAACATTGCTGGCCTGAGTCATTACTTACAATATGAAGATTTCTCTGATGTTTTCAACGGTAACAACATTAATGAAATGTTCAGTCTTTTTTATGGAATTGTTAATTTTGCTATTGATAGGTTCTGTCCATCGAATAAGCAATTAGTAAGCAAGGAAGATGAAACCACAAATAAGTGGCTTACTAGAGAGTCATTTGAGTTACGTAAATCGCTGAAAAATCTATTCTGGTTAAAGCAGAACTTTGATGATGTAAAATTGGAAGCTGAATATAAACTTCTGAATAAAACCTACAAGAATAAACTAAAAACAGACAAAAAGCTGTATTATCAGAAAATTATTGAAAATAAAATGAATGCCAATGAAAAACAGAAGTATGTTTGGAAGTTAGTTAAAGAAAAAACCGGAAGAAATAATAATACTTTAAGAGATATAAAATTGAGTGTCAGTGGGTCAATTGTGGACGGGGACTTTGAGAATAGTTTCGCTGATCATTTCAGTACCTCTGTAAGATTATTGAACGAAAAAAAATTCAAAAATTCTGTATCGTCTTGTACAAAATATGATTTAAACAATAGTAGCACATTCTTCTTCACCCCTGTTACAGCACAGGAGGTCTTTGAGATAATATGTAGCTTAAAAAAATACTAACTCGAGTGGTATTGATTGTATATCAACAAAACTTATTAAGTGTATAGCTCGGCACATTGCACTGCCTCTATCTGAATTAATAAATATCTCGATTGAATCTGGTCAGTTTCCGGAAGAATTGAAAACTGGACTGGTCACTCCTATTTATAAAAAAGATGATCCCATGTTTATGGACAACTATAGACAAATAACTGTTTCAAATGTGATTGGTAAAGTTGTTGAAAAATCTGCCTATAATAGAATGATTAATTATCTGGATAAACATAATATTATAACAAAGTATCAAAATGGCTTCTACCCTGGAAGATCAACAGAGGGTGCTGTCTATAAATTTGTTGAATTTATATATAAACAACTTGATAATAAGAAAACTGTTGGGGCACTATTCTTTGATCTCACTAAAGCTTTCGATAGCCTCAATTTAGATTCTGTCGAAGAAAAACTATATGCCTTGGGATTTCGTGGAAACACGTTGACTTGGCTGATGTCATACTTGAGATGTAGGAAAATAGCTGTCAAAATAAATCAAACCCACTCAAATGAGGCAATTGTTAACCTAGGTGTCCCACAGGGTTCTGTATTGGGTCCTCTTATATTCATAATGTTTATGAATGACCTACCTGCATATATGAAAACGAAATGTACGGTTATATATGCGGACGATGTCTCCTTCGCAACTTGTGGCAATTCTCCTGAAGAACTGGCAGTTAACCTAATTTTATTATATAATAAGTTTACCGAATGGTGTTTGAACAATCATCTAATTTTAAATAATGGGAAAACGGTTTTAATGAAATTCAATATCACTAATGGATCCAACACGTCTTTTGAAATACATACTGAAAGAATTATTATGACGACTTCCGAAACGGCAAAGTTCCTTGGAACTTTCATTGACTCATCACTTTCTTTTCAGGCATGTGCTGAGCATATATCTAAGAAGATATGTAGCAGCTACTATGCAATCTTGCAACTAAAGGATATATTTTCCCAACAACAACTAATAAACATCTATTATGCGATGACATACTCTCATTTGTCCTATAATGTTATAATATGGGGAAACTCTAGATTCTCAGCGAAATTGTTTGTTTTACAAAAAAAAGTAGTACGTCTCATCTTTGGGATTGATAAGCGAACCTCCTGTAGAGGCCACTTCCAGAGAAACAAAATTCTAACTCTCCCCTGTATCTATATCTATAAAAATATTCTATTCGTAAAAAATAATCTGAATGAATTCATTAAAAGTGCTGACAGTCATAACCATGAGACAAGGCATGGCAGTCTTCTTAGAATACCGCCTCATCGTACTGCTTTTTTTGAAAAGAGTCCATCCTACACTGGCATACAGTTGTATAATAAACTACCAGTCTCTATAAGAAAAGTTCAAAATTTTAATGTGTTTAAAAAATCTCTCAAGGATCTCCTGTGGCAATACTCATTTTATAGCCTTGATGAGTTTGTGGAATGTAGCTTTTGATGTTTTTTTATACCCTTTTGTGTTTGTTTATACTGTGATTTATTTCAATGTATTGTCTTTTCTCCACTGACTTTTTCAATATCATGTAAATGGTCTGAATGGAATAAAAATATTATTATTATTATTATTATTATTATTATATTTAATCTCTTGATAATTATTAGCAATAACAGGCTTGTTGAATCTTAAAAAACTCGATTTTATTAAAAAGTTGACGTTAATAATATATATATGTGTATATATATATATATATATATATATATATATATATATATATATATATATATATATATATATATATATATAACTCCAATTGACTAATAACAATACTCTAATTGATTCGTCTTCTATATATATATATATATATATATATATATATATATATATATATATATATATATATATATATAAATATATATATACATATAAATATACACATATATATATACATATATATATATAAATATATATAAATATATATATATATATATATACATATACATATATATATATATATACATATACATATAAATATATATATATATATACATATATATATATATATATATATATATATATATATATATATATATATTGAAGACGAATCAATTAGAGTATTGGTCAACTTCATCCGAAATACTCAATTTAATAGCTTGAACTAATATAAGATGATATTGCTTGAAATATATCTTCATGAGAACGATGCGAGAGTGACGCTAAGGGCCGGATTAACCCTGTCCGGGTTCCTATGCCACAACCCTGTCCGATCCCCAGGTCTGTAAGTAACTTCCAGATGATCGACTCCAGGAATCTTTTACTTCAAAGTCTTATGTGATACAACATGGTTACTGACTTGATGCTGCAGCATCACCTTACCTGACTCGTTAGCTTTATTGAAATGGTCTCAATGAATAGGTTATAGTTAAGTGATGAATGATGATCCAAGTTGCATGATGGGTTAGGAAAGAGAAATGGGACGGGACGCGGTTATTTTCAATTTAATCTTGTTAAACGCAATAAATAACAGTCTTGTTAAGTACAAATTGGAAAATTCAACTTCTAAGATATTTATTGGTATTGTACAGAACAGTAAGTTTAAATATTAACTTGTCTAACATCTTGGAAGTTGACCCTTTCTAATACATTATTTGTGGCCATAATCGACAATGAATTCAAACAGTTCTTAGAAATTCAGTTCGAAGACAGTTTATTAGTTCTACTACTCGATACTAGAAGGTTCTGCATGTATGAAGTATCAATTGACAAAATGCGTCGTAAGAGAGCAATAATATTGTTGAGGAATTTAATATAAATTTTCAAATAAAATTTTCATTTGATGAAATTTTTCTTGGTGCGTTTATATATATATATATATATATATATATATATATATATATATATATATATATATATATATATATATGACAATTCTCTGAAAAAAGGGAGTCATCATATAATTCTCCTAATAGAGCCAGTAGCCATCTTTAACATTCTCCATTTAGAGTTGAATGAAGATATTCTAGATTCAATCGTAACTTCAGTAGCTAGCTCCTGTTATTCAGATAATTATCCTAGATATATTTGAAATTATTTTTCCATACTAATCGACACAATGAGTTTCCTGTTTCTAGTGTTCCTGTAACTATCAATAGGGATAACAGAGATAGAATCTCGTTCTCAAGAAGATAGATATTCAGAAATATCATCTTATATTACTTCAATCTCTCAATATACAGTGAAAAGTAGATAATTATGAGATCAAAGTTTCGGTAAAGTTATGTATACTTTTCAATTTCTTGATTTGCGTTTTGTCCAATGGACAGGTAATGTTGTAGCATATATCAAAACTACTCAGGAATTCAAAAGATAGAATAAATATCATATATAAAAATTGAATGAACAATTAAAGAATCTGCTGTATCTGTTTATATTTTGAAACAGAAGGATGAGGATATGTTGTAGAAAGGCAGTAACGATATTTTTCTACAAGCGTGCGCTTTCAACCCTTTTCCCGCACCCATTTCAATTCGTAAAGAGTCACATTGCCAAACAGTGCGAGAAAAACCCCTGCTATTCCATTTCCGCACGCGTTTGCGTGCGGTAATGGAATAGCGGGGATTTTTCCCGCACGCTTTTATTAGAGAATAAACTGAATAATGATATGTCTCTATGCACCGAACGCCACCGACGACGTTACTATGGAAACGACATGTGAATTAACATAATATGTCATTAGTATGAAATTATTTGAATATATCAAATCGAATTTCATCGGAGTGTTAAAATCTCCGTTAAAATAAGCGCTTGTAGAAAAAATATTGTTCCTAACTCGTGCGGAAAGAGTCTTTCCGCACTTGTTAGGAAAATAACTATTGTAACGATATTTCTATGATTTAATATTCTCCAGATATCAGCTATTGTCATTATCATTTTATGTAGTGCTATTCTTCATCTTCAGCATAGTCATTTATGTTCTTAACTAACCACTATAGTTGTTAAAATAAGTCTGTTGTTTCAGTTTTGTGATTATTTTATGTACATCCGCTTCCATGCATTTATTACTCTAATCCTCATTGTAATGAACTACAAATAGCTTGTATTTTGAATAATGATTTGTATTCACTTAATAGGGCAATTTTGGCGATGTTTATAGAGCTCAGTTGAAGAATGAGAAGGAAATTTATGCAGTTAAAACATGTAGAGGGACTTTGCCCGAGGACCACAAAAAAAAATTTCTACAGGAGGCACGAATACTCAAACAATACGACCATCCCAACATAGTCAAATTCATTGGAATATGTGTCCAAAAGCAGCCAATTATGATAGTGATGGAGCTAGTTTCTGGTGAGTACCAATTCAAATATCATTCATTAAAAAAATACACCTAGAAGAGTTAATTACATTTTCCGTCGACCTCTAAATAAAAGCTTACTTTAACGTACACGAAATTGATCATTAATGACCCATTTTAATGTGCAATTTCTTCTATTTTAATGTATGATTGTCATGGGCAACCAAACACAGAAGTATTCAGCACGGAATAGTTGAATTATTCTGTATCTGTACTGTTATTGCACAGAGAAAAGGAATTCATAATTCAAATCGAAAAATTTAACTCTATACAAAATAAAGTAGAAACTGCGGAAAAAATTTTATGCAATAATCGTTCGAAAGTAGGTGATTAACACTTCAGCTTCCACCAGTTCCACACATTCCTTATCGGATATTGTAGGTAATGTTAACTATTCAGAATGTCACATGTCTAATATTCCATCTATGAATTTCTCAAATTGTTCCATCGGGAGCATAAATATAAATATATCGAAATGAACATAGAAATTTATATTGTGTCAAGTGTATCTATCATGCAAAATAAAAATTTATTTCAATCAAGAATTTATACTCAATTCATGATGAGGTCGACGGAAAAATATTGTAATAAACTCGTTTATTAATGTAGCGATTAATGGTCTCGAACTATTAACTAATTAAAATATCTCAACCATTAATCGCTGTCATTAATAAACTAGTTTATTAAATAACTATTAATTCCCTGTGATATTACTGAGTCTCCAATGAAGAAAGTTATCCTTTAAACTATTTTCAATTCAATCAAATCATGAAAAACATACTTGTTGACCATGGTCAATTTCATACATTACATAAAGTGAACAAGGAAAATTCTTTAATAATTTAAAAAATTATCAAACAACTTTCCAAGGGAGCTGGTTATACGTATTCCGCAACGCTAAATCTGCATTCACAATCGAACGGTGAATTATAGAAATTGTCAAGTCACCCCGACTCTATGATTTGATTGTTGTATTATGCGTATTACGCTGCTAGCATATTCGGAGCGCGCTCTCGTGAGTATATCCAGAGGTTTTAAATCACTATGTTGGTGTGCCATAGAATCATGTACACCACTGTTGTAGAGTAGATATCTTCATGTCAGGAGGTACGTGTTTGCGCAACGAATTTCTGCATTTTTGATCTAAGCGGTGAATTGTTGGTTCCCAATATCTTTGGTGGGATGGCGCTCTGGGTTGTTATCCAGACAGTGTTACTGACCACAATTTGTATTGGGGAACAATTAGAAATTTGCTAATTCACTCCGAGTGAAATAAGCTGCACTGAAGAGATCTAATAAGATCGAAACAGCTGTATGCAGATTTTGAGTAGTAGTGACTTGACAATTTCTATAATTCACCGTTCGATTGTGCATGCAGATTTTGCGTTGCGTAATACGTATAACCAGCTCCCTTGGAAAGTTGTTTGATAATTTTTTTAATTATTAAAGAATTTTCCTTGATCATTCTTCTCATATATGTGAAATCCACGGCAGTGCCGTAGATAGCTTTTTTCCGATGGGGGGGATATGACTTTGTGTAAAATTCCATAAGTTTTTCGTCTAAAGTTTTATTTGTTGATAAACATAATCTTTCATGTAGTACAAAATAAGCAGAAAAAACATTGCCTTGACGAATTGAATATTTCTTCCACACTTTCAACTAACGAGAACCGCAAGTGTGGCATTAAAAAAATGTTTGATAAAACTTGTCAGATTTGATGAATTTATCAACTGCTTTGTCAACTTCGTATGAATCATGCTTGAAAAACACCGAAAATATTTTTAATATATTTAGTCTAGTCAAGAAGGCCTCGGTAGCCCAGCGGTGAGGTGTATCCCTGTAAACAGAGGATTGTGGGTTCGAGTCCTACCTTATTGCTCTTGAGTTAGTGTATGTCCGGAATTTAGTGATTCAAAAATTAATCTGTTGGGTAATGACTTAGATTCAAGCCCATTGGCTGTTCGGAACCGGCGTTAAACTGTAGGTCCCTGGAGTTAATAAAAATAGTCTAGTCAACAAGTGCTTTTTTGTTCAACTTTTTGAAGCAGTTTCGGAAAAATGAAAGCAAAGTGTTATTCGATTTGGAGTGGCATGTAGATGTTATTTGAGAAAATTAAAAATTCGCAAGTGGAAGTTATAAACAATACACTTACTGAAAGAAATGGATTGGTTTTTTGTCAATATGTCAAAAAATAATTGAGATTTTTGAAATCTGAAGAAATATTCAAAAAGAAGAAGAGATTTCCCAAAAGAAAAACTCAACTTCACATAATTTTCTCACAAAGGTAAAAATACGGCTGAAAATGGGTAACTTCGTTTGAGCAAGTCACGCCCATTTAGGACACTTCAACAATAAATATTATTTAACCATATAAAATATAAAAAGTTACTGAATAGGTGAATGAACAATAATCCGGCGATAATAGAAATTTTTCTATTAGTTATACAATAGATAATTAACAATTTTTTGGTGCTTGAACATGAAAATTGTGTTTAAATGTTCAAGTATAGATCTGAGATTTTTTAATTCTTCGAGCTATTAAAGTAAATCCCTGTTGAAAAAATAAAAAATTTCAATTCTTCAATTTTTTATTAACAATTTACGTAGTTTTGCAAAATCAAAATGAAATTTTTTTAATGAATTTAATGGTCCGTTTTTTATTATCGGAAGCTACATGGAAATGATTGTTTTCAATGTTCATCTCCTATTGTTTAAAAAACTGTTATAAATAAATGCGTTGTTGATAATAGAATCAGGAAAAAAAGTTATGATTAGAGTGTTCAATTTTGCAACTAAGTAAATTGTTAGTAAAAAACTAAAAAATCGAATTTTTTAACGGGGATCTATTCTGAGGTCTTTCGAAACTAGCTCCAAGAAAGGAAAAAAGATCAGATTTATAGTTTAACAGTTTACACACTTGCAATGTTCTTGTTCAAGCAGCAAAAAACTATTGCATAACTAATGCGCGAATAATAGCGATAAAAAATTGTTGTCGCTGGATTATTGTTCATTTACCTATCCAGTAAGAAACTGAAATTTTTCATTCCTTAATTTCCATATTTAATATAGTTGAATAATGTTTATTGTTGAAGTGTCCCAAATGGGACTTTCGCAAGCCAGATTACCTGTTTTCGGCCGTATTTTTACCGCTCTGAGAAAATTATAAATATTTATCCTTCAGTTCCGGAAGTTAAAAATTTCTTATAGGAAATTTCCTCCTCTTTTTGTATCTTTATTTAGATATCAAAATATCTATTACTTTTTGAGATATCTAAAAAACAAACTGTTTTCTTTTTCTTTCAGTAAATTGTTTATTACTTTTACAATTTTCCCGAACGGAACTTAATTTTTTTCAAAAACTATCTACATGCTATTTTCTCATATTCTTTCGAGACTGATGAAAAAAGTTGAACACAAAAGCACTTGTAAACTAGACTGTATTCTCATGATTAGTGAATCTTTCTCCAAGATTCATGATGTAGAAGTCCAGCCATCGCAAGAAAATTTTTACTAACTCGACAATTTTTATTAACTTCAAAATATTATGGAGTAATTAAATTGACAATCAAATCCAAAATTTAGTCCTATTTTTCAAAAATCTCATATTTTGATAGCTACTCTACATTGAAAAATATTCGAAATATATTGATTGAAAATCCTCTATGAGTAGAAGTCACGCTCCTCGAATGTAAACAAGAATTTAATTGGTCACTAGGACCAAAAAACGTGTTTGAAAGAGCTTAAATGGCTGAAGTGAAAAATTTCATGTACGAAGGAAGAAATCAACCAAAACCTCATCGCACCTCTTCTCTTTCTAAATTTTATACTACCTATTCTATTGAACAAAACTGCTTTAGATATAATACTAAATCATTAAACAAAAGCTCGAGCACTTTTGTTTGATAGTAAGTATAGTATTCAATTTAGAAAGATAAGTGCGATACTAGTTAATTTATAATGTTAAAGTTATGTCCATTGCTGATTGGTCGACCTGTTCGAAGCGCGGAAAATATACCATTCTCAATTGAATCGGTGATTGTTGAAAGGATACTAAGTCCAAAAATGAAAGTTTTGAGTAAATTGAAAAAATATGTTTAAAAGTTATTTATTTCATTTCATCGATACATGCAGTCAGCGTAATAAAAGTAAATGGGTGAGGAATCATTTATCTATAGAAAAATTATTATTATTTCCAATTTTTGTATTTTTTATTATTTTTTTAAAGAAAGGACTTAGTTCCATTCAACAATCAGTAAAACATAATTAAGTAGTTATGATTAAACTAATATACTTTATTGGAGAAATAACACATAGAAACGAACAATAATTCTTACAAACATACCAAATGATAAACAAGTATCTACTTATGAAGCAAAAACACGACAAATTATTCATCTTCAACCTCCTGTTCAGAGTTGAATGGAACTAAGTCCGCGACTTAGTACCTTTCAACTTTCTGTACGTACGTATTATTAGTGCTTCCTAGAATGGGACTTAATTCCTTTCAACACCAAACGGTCGGGGATATCATTTGGTATAGAAATCCATATCAAATACAATTTCAATGAAAAATGGACTTAGTACCCTTTCAACAATCACCGATTCAATTGCACAGGCGTCACAAAAACATATCTAGGTGATTTTTTTATAATTGCACATATATAATAGCAGAAGAGGTGCTATTGCTTAGTAAATTTCATGCAAAGGTACTTAAATACGTACATAGATACGAAGACTTTTATCCAGTTCTATTATAATTATCGTAGGCTCATGAGGGGGGGATTGATCCCCTTGATCCCCCCCTATCTACGCCACTGATCCACGGTGCACATTTATAGTGCTAGTCCTTAAAACAATTATTATTATTTAAAATAACCTATTCTGGGAACAAATTTAATGCTTTCTCTTTTAGTTTTTCCTATCATATAAGAATTGATCTGATTGTTATATAATCTTCCATAATTATGTTGTTGCTAACAGATCCGTATCATATTCTTAACTCAAAGTGATTTCACCATTACCTTATCAAAATATTTCTTCAATCCTTGCCCTTTATTAACTCTCCTTCTACTTAATTATTCAAGTATAGGTTTCATTTGAAATTTAAACATATTATCAACAAACTATGAAATTGAAGTGTATAGATTGTCATTATTTTTCATGTTTATACAGGATTTCCAATTGAATTAACTTTGTGGTTCCATACACGTTTTGCCTATATGAACCAATAAATTGCCCTTTTCAACATCTAAACTTAAAACCATCTGAATTATCTTCGAAAACTTCTGGGATTTACTTAATTACCTACCTTCCCACTTTTATTATCTCCATTTTTCACATACAGGCAAACACACACTGGAAATAATTCATAATCGGCTCAAAAATTATTCAAAATTTGTAAAATTGCTTCATAGCATAAAAAGGCTTTCTATAAAACCGTAAAAGCATGTGATTCGAGAATAGTATTATCCCCATGTGCTTTAATTGAAGAATTCATTACTTATAATATTCTGTTAATTCAACCAATAAGAATTATTCTACAAGATTCAAATAAAAACAAAGTGACTTCTTACATACAAAAAAATCAAATTATCAAGAATATGTTTTGTGAATAGCGTTCGACGGAATAGTAAATTAGACAATGTAAAATTAGAACGGAATGAAAATAAAACTTAAAAGAAGATAAAACTGAAAAGAAAAGTCAAATTTTAGTAGAAGTGTTAAAAGTGTATAAAAATAAAATTGCCAATGCAAGATTAAGTAAGCCACAAACAGCCTGCTACAATATATATATATATATATATATATATATATATATATATATATATATATATATATATATATATATATATATATATATATATATATATATATATATATATATATATATATATATATATATATATATATATATATATATATATATATATATATACATATATATATATATATATAAATATATATATATATATATATATATATATATATATATATATATATATATATATATATATATATATATATATATATATATATATATATATATATATATATCTCAGAAACTGAATGTAAAAAAAATTTGAAGTTTTGGAAACTGGCTAGATGTCTTGGGGCCTATTCAGCTAAAATATTTTCATTTATTAGGCACTTCCGGTTATACCGGAAATATACCCCAAGTCGCTTGTTTAAAATGGGACACCCCATATATTATTACATTTTTGAATTCTACCCGAGATTCTAGGCAGATTTTCTGCATTATGTTCTATATCTAAGTCTAAGTGTTTATGACATATTTAAGTTTTTATGTCAAAAATGACGATTGCAAGTCTTAATATAATAATTATCAATTTTTCCTATAAGAAAGCCCTTATTGCTTACTTTGGGTTGGATTCCTTGTTGAGAAGGACTTACTTCAATAGATTTTGTATAATATGTGGATAACTAATCATAGTTCGAAAAATAAAATCTGAAATGATATTGAGAAAACTGATAAAAAATGATTTTTTCAAATGGAAACCCCCCATTTTTCTAATTTTGTAGTATTGAGCATCAAAAATTAAGGTAATTTTGTATGAGGTTATCTATACCTACAATTTTTAGTATTTATTCATTTAACAATTAATTCTAGGATAGCCACGATCGTATTTGACATTTCGAATCATCGTAATGACACCCTGGTTAAATTATACAAACGAAGATTATTTAAACTTATTTATTATTTATGGACAATGTGATAAAGTTATTTCAAGAAAATTTCGTTCGTATAATATAACCGGGGTGCCATTACGATCATTTGAAATGTCAAATACGATCGTGGCTATCCTAGATCTAATTGTTTAACGATTAAATACAAAATCGCCATATAAAAATGTAAATAAGGCTGCCTTATAGGAACAATTGATAATTATATTAGGGCTTACAATCGTCGTTTTTGACATGAAAACCTAAATATGTCGAAAACGCTATAGGACATGATACATAGAATATGCCTAGAATCTTAAGTGGAATCCGAAAATGTAATAATATATAGGGTATCCCATTTAAAATAAGCGACTTAGGGTCTGTTTCCGGTACAACCGGAATTGCCCAATAGATGAATAGCTGTATAGGCCCCAAGACATCCAGCCAGAGGCGGATTATCCTTAAGGCAAACTAGGCATGTGCCTAGGGGCGCGAGGGTACAAGGGGGCGCGCGGTCGGAATTGTAAAACAGAGAAAAAATATACAATATAGCATGAAATCAATTGCGCCAGTAAGTAAGCAACCTACTCAGACAATAGAAACTATTTCAATTTATAGCAAAAGATAAATTTAACGGATGAGACTGACTAAAACTTACGCCTTACAAGCAACCTTGTTCTAATTCACATAGTTTCTGCAGAAAGGGGAAAATTGTAATAACTATGAGCAGCAAGCCTTGGAACTCTCACTAGCCAGAGAATATGAAAAGGATAAAAAGAGGATTCGGAAGAAAAAGCTCCCAGCAGATGCGCCTGCCGAAGATATTACTTCTTCAGTATCTGGTCGGGACACATTCAGAGTGATAGTATTTTCAGTAATTATTGACTGACTTGTGGTTGAACTTCAAAAGAGACGAGAATCATACAGTAATTTTTACAGTAAATTTTCAATTTAAAACAACTTGACCAGTTTGAGTACTGAAGAGGTTCAAAATAGAGCAAGTAAGATAGTAACAATGTATTTCGGTGATTTAGAAGAGTGTTTTATGGATGAGTGTATCCACTTGCGTTATGACTTAACAACGGTAGCTCGAGACGGAAAACTGCCCCGAACAACCAACGCAATTTTAAAGGTTCCAAGAAATGAAGAACTTGAAACAACTTATCCAAACATTAACATATCTTTAAGAATTGTGTTTCGACGGCAGTCAGCAATTGCAGTGGTGAGCGGAGCTTTCCCTGTCTAAAGAAAGTGAAAAATTATCTTCGCTCAACAATGACAAATATCAGATTATATTCGTTAGCAATACTTAACATATAATCAAAGTTATTGCAATCTTTAAACTATGAACATGTTGACAATTTCGCAAGACAAAAATTTAGGCGTTGAAATTTTTAATTTTTTTTTAGTTTGTCATTTAAGCTGTAACAAGTAATTGAAAATTAGCAACTTTAAAGTCGAGCGTAAAAAGCTGCTTAATTTAACATACCATTATAATTTCATTTTGTACTTTAAATAATTTCTGAAAATAATTCAATTATTTCCAATTATATCTTTAAGTTACCAGAGTGCCTTTAAGTTCACTTTAAGTATACTTAAAAATTCAGATCTGGTTGAAGATTTAAACCTGTATCCGTGTTCAACTAAATAATTCGTAAATTGATTTTTTTTATTTACCAAGTATTGATAAATTCTTAAAATTTATAAAAGCATTAGACAATTCACGACGACGTTCGTTTCCAAAATTTGCCCGACCGGGAAGAGGTCACTATCTATACTAACGAGTTCGAATTAAGTAACTATAATATATTGAAGTTAGTTAATTATATGAATGAAATACTAGATACAATGATTTAATTCATTTTTATCCTGTTCGATAATTTAATTCATACGAGTGTCGTATGCCAGATATTATACAGGGAATTTCATAATTTTCGGGTTTACATGCCAGTCGTACCTTAAAGCTCAAAAATATTGTAAACCGAAATCGTAAGATTTTTCCGACAATATCGATCTCATGTAAACTCAATCTCTTTTTTACTTAGCCCTCGTCTCACGACGTTTTCCTAAGGGGCGGTACATCAGTTCAAGTCAAACTATAGTACGATTTATTTTTAACATAGGGGCGCCGATGAAATGCTTGCCTACGGCGCTCTGAACGCTTAATCCGCCTCTGCATCCAGCAAGTTCACAAAATTTCAAATTTTTCCTACATTCATTTCTGAGATATCGATCGATGCTGTTCGTCTTGGTCCACCCTGTATATATATATATATATATATATATATATATATATATATATATATATATATATATATAAAATTAAGTGAACTAGGACATTTATTTGAAACTAATCAAACAAACCTCCTAGCGGAGCTGGTTATAAGAGTTCACGAAGCATCGAAATATCAACATCTACCCCAGACGGTAATTGTTCGAAATGTTAATTTGTTTATCACAATCGATGGAAATTGATAGACAGACTGTTTCGCCCTTATCGGGGCTCATCAGTAACATCCATCCGCCAAGAGTGATAACCAAACCAACATTTCAAACGGTCATACATATTTCCTCTAGTAACTCCATGACATATAAATATGACACAGCGCCACCAGTCGGAAACAATTGAACCACATCTTTCAGAACAGAAGAAAACATTTCGGCAACGAGAACTAGTACGTCCGGAACACACGAAGGTGGCTACCATATTCGCTACGCAAGAATAAAGCTGACACATCAATTCGATGTGATTCAACATTACACACCGCAGGCAGCAATCGCCCCGAATTTTATCGCAATGGCAAATGAATATAAGTAAGAATTATTCGTGTTAAACGGAAAACACGCCCGTGGTTATAAAATTCAGTGCCATTGCGATAAAATTCGGGGCGATTGCTGCCTGCGGTGTGTAATGTTGAATCACATCGAATTGATGTGTCAGCTTTACTCTTGCTCAGCGAATATGGTAGCCACCTTCGTGTGTTCCGGACGTACTAGTTCTCGTTGCCGAAATGTTTTCTTCTGTTCTGAAAGATGTGGTTCAATTGTTTCCGACTGGTGGCGCTGTGTCATATTTATATGTCATGGAGTTACTAGAGGAAATATGTATGACCGTTTGAAATGTTGGTTTGGTTATCACTCTTGGTGGATGGATGATACTGATGAGCCCCGATAAGGGCGAAACAGTCTGTCTATCAATTTCCATCGATTGTGATAAACAAATTAACATTTCGAACAATTACCGTCTGGGGTAGATGTTGATATTTCGATGCTTCGTGAACTCTTATAACCAGCTCCGCTAGGAGGTTTGTTTGATTAGTTTCAAATAAATGTCCTAGTTCACTTAATTTTATAACCACGGGCGTGTTTTCCGTTTAACACGAATAATTTTTACTTATATATATAATATATATATATATATATATATATATATATATATATATATATATATATATATATATATATATATACTTATATATATATATATATATATATATATATATATATATATATATATATATATATATATATATATATATATATATATATATATATATATATATATATATATATATATGGTATCTAAAGTGAGAGAGAGAGTGAGAGATAATGATATATTTGAAAATTTTTGATGAATCAAATCAATCCTCCGGATTCAGAGCTAGTTTCATGAGATCTGACGACATGGAATTCCCATTCATCTTTCAGTGGATGCGTCTGTTTAGCACCAATAAATTTTCACATTCCGGGAGGGTGTTTTTGAGAAAATTAGCGTTTCCGATTCTGACACTTTTTCGTCAGAAGAATCGGTATGTACCGTAAAAAACCGAGCGCTATATTTTTATATGTATATAGATATCGTTATCGAGAAATAAATGTGGAGATTCATTAGCAGTTGCCCTAAATATCTGAATAGGTCTTCGTCAGGATTTAGCAGAAGCAACTGCTATTGAAGCTTGAATATTATTGCCATCTCGAACGACTATGCTGATGGATCGGAAGCTACCTCCTTGAACGGTTAATACGAGTTGCGGTCGATCTTGCAAGGTCGGACCGGCGTAGTGTTAACGCCGGCGTGCCTCACTGTCTTGCTATCGGTTTTTTTGTTTTTTCTTATCGAGGTGAAAACTTCAAAAGCAATACCGGTTGCTAACCCGGCCTGTGTGGGATTCAATAGTTGATATATATATATATATATATATATATATATATATATATATATATCAACATTGACTACCCACTAAAAACACCTCTGTTCCTTCGGTTTCCGGGCATTAGCCTACTAAATCTCCAGTCTCGCACTTAGATTAGGACTCTCGTGCTGCGGTCAGCACTCGAACCTGTTCCCTTCCTTGTGTCCATATTTCAAGTATCTGACGACTGCCCGTGGCATTGTCTGTCGACATTAAGTATGTTCGCTCCATCCCAGGTTAGTTCGCTGTTGAACAATGCTCATCACTCCGACATCGAGATCCAACATCCGTTTTCACACTCGTCGTCTGCAACGGGCACCATTACTCCGACATCGAGATCCAACATTAGTCTTCACACTCGTCGTCTGCAAAGAGCACCATTACTTCGACATCGAGATCTAACATCCGTCTTCACTCTCGTCGTCTGCAATAAGCATCATTCGTCTTCGAACCTGACGATCCGCTTCCATCCCACCGTGCCGTCCTCTGTTGGGCGCTGTTCCTTTCTAGCGATCCGAGTTACTTCGTGTCTAATGGACTAACATCTCTGCCCATCGAGGTCCTTTTCACTCGTCTTCAGTCTTCAGTCGCTTGCCGTCAAATGCACTGCTTTCCCAGGGCGATGCTGCTTCCTCGGTGGTCTGGTCTCGAATGTTGTTATCGGCGCTTTTCTTATACATATTAGTGATCTCCGAAATTTGATTGAAAACTAAATTGAGCGTTTCGCTGACGACAGTACTCTTATAGCACACACCACTAACAAGAGTCCAGTAATCTTCCCATTAAAAAATTGCTGATTCCTAAATAGTGAAATACTGATCTGAAGATTGTTTCCAATTAGGGTTCTGTTATTTTAGTTTTTTTAATACTACCAAGACACAAGCATCGATTCTGAATTATCATAGGAAAACCAAATTATTCAGAAATTCAATAAATTGCGTCTTTTGGGATCCGTCATTTCCAGGCCAGCTGCTCAGAAGCTTTATAATTTTTTTCGTGCTGCAAGTTTTTTTACGCCAGAGCACTTATTGTTGATTTATAAGGCTCAAAATCTCCAGCAATGGATTACTTGGAATTCTGCAGCCATGCTCTCCTTGCACTTGATGCCATTCAAAAAATATTCGAGAGAATAATAGATTATCCGTTCTTAGATTGAAGGAAAATTGCCAACTTATGTCTCTTTAAGAAGGTGTTCTGCACCCATTTTCACCATTATTCTACCAGGAAAACACAATTTGTGCATCATAAAAGAAATGCAGATAATCAGAAAGGGTTTATGAAGTGAACCGCCAATCTATTAAACGCAAAAAAAGTAAGAGAATTCAATGAATGAATTCTCTTAATTTCAACATTTATAGATAACCAACCTTCACAGATACTTTAATTCACAGCGACAGTAACCAACACATTAAAATAAAACTCAGTGCTTTTCATTCGTTCATACATAGGTTCTTTACTATTCCATTATCGGAAACAAATTTTCAAACCGAAGTTAATAGGTACAATTGAATTATTAGCCACCAATAACGGTTACAATGAAAGTTTTATCGATAAGCTCATTGGGAAAAAACGAATAAAGAATCTGTTGCATTCAATATACCTCACGCAAACTATTAATGAAGAAAAAAAATACTTCCCGATAAATTATGTGCCGAATTTGAGTAGCAAAATTTGTATCAGACTATCGAAAAATAACGCTAAAACAATTTGTACAAATAGAAGAAACTTGAAGTCATTCTTGGTCAATAATAAAGAAAAATCTGATATTGGAGAAAACAGTGGTGTTTACAACATATTTTGCGACGAATGTCCTGCTTTCTATATTGGACAAACAGGAAGGAATATAAGCATTCGTGTTGAAGAGCATAAGAAGTCAATTTTGCAAAATGAAAATACCACTGGCTTCTCCGAACATTGTATAAAATTTAATCATTTCCTGGATTTTAACAAAACCCAATTGTTGCATTCAGGTAACAAAGCAAAGCGCCTTGACCTTCTTGAAATTCTTGAAATAACTTCCGCCCATAATAGTAAATTACCCCTTGTAAACGAACAAATTGATTTTCAGGTATCACCTTTGCTTTTGTCTGTTTTATAAAATAAGATGTAATACTCTCCTGTAGTTAGTCTTGATAATGAGATCATAACTCGAAACATGTCGACTATCCTTTACTGCTAAATACAGTATCTGAATATTTTAATATAGTGAAACTTAAGCCAAGTGTGTTTTATTTTAAAATATATATATATATATATATATATATATATATATATATATATATTTATATATATATATATATATATATATATATATATATATATATATATATATATATATATATATATATATATATATATATTATATATATATATATATATATATATATATATATATATATATATATATATATATATATATATATATATATAATATATATATATATATATATATATATATATATATATATAATAATAAATAATATATATATATATATATATATATATATATATATATATATATATATATATATATATATATATATGTATATATATAATATATAATATTTATATATATATATATATATATATATTATATATATTATATATATATATAATAACTTATGATAATTTTTAGCTTAGCAATAACAGGCTTCGTGAATCTCAAAACTCGATTTTATTAAAAAGTTGACGTTAAGCAACGAATGTCGTGGCGAAACGTCGTCAACTTTTAAATAAAATCGAGTTTTTTGAGATTCACCAAGCCTGTTATTGCTAATAATTATCAAAAAGTTAAAAATAGTTCACAGGCGACAACAATTCAAATATATATATATATATATATATATATTGTTATGATGCGCATTATTTACAACGGAATTTATCTACAAATGCTCCTTTCTTGGATTACTTATCGGAAGAAGCAGGAAGGTGGATCGATTACATGATGAAAAGGTTAGTTCTGTTTGAAAAAGTAACAGTGTAGATCATCAGTTGCTTTTTAATCAAAATTTCAATGTCTTTGGTTTTAACTGTTGTAATTATTATATGAATGTTCTCCACTAATTCATTAACACACTAATATTCCACTAACGGAGATAGTGCAATTTGTGACTTTGTATAACAATTATTCTTCTTGACTCCCGAGTTTGAACTTTCAACTACTCAGTTTTTATCAATGAATATTTAATAGGAGAAATTTTTTAAAATTTAATATACAGTGTCTTTCTTGAATCTCATTAAAATATTTACAAGAAATAAGAACACGTTTGTTTTAACTTAATTTCTGCTATATTAACAATTAAATAACAATTGTTTCAACAACAACAATTTACAGTTTGTAACTAAATCTGATGAAGACACTGTGTTGTCGAAACAATTATTGTTACTTAATTGTAAATATAGTGGACATCAAGTTTAAATAAACATGTTCTTATTTCTTAATATGAATTTCCATCAAGTAAAGGTTACTTCGATTCGAAATATTTGCAGTTTACATTTTGTTGAGTATATCTTGTGTTCCTTAATATTAATTCTTCATGAAATTTACAATTCGTAACGGTATTTTCAACACATTAAATGTACGATTGTTTTAGAATTTTCTATACCTACACATGATACGTTTCTAGTATCTAATAGACGAATTAAACACATACATCAAACTCCTTGCAAAATCTGTTTCAAAAATATTCAATCATTTTAATATGCATCAGTAATACTATCACATCTCTTCACAATAGAACTAATTGCATTAGATGATTATCCTTTAACTACCATTATTTTCTCGAATTTGTATGAAATTTCCAGATCATTCTATTAGTTTGACCTATTTTATTTTCATATTCCTGCATTTACATAGGTACTATTTCTTCCAGTACATGAATATTTCACAAAATATATTTCGTCTTTTATTAATTCTTATGTGTTTATTTTGTTTTTCAGGCTGACTTTCCTGGAATTACATTATTGAAACTGCTAATGAAATTATCGTTGAAGAATCTGTGAAAGAATCAATATGAGAACGAATGTTTTTAATTTACAGAAGTGCTGTAGAGTGATTTTGTGAGTTGTAAATAAAAAAAATTTTGTGATTTTGTAATGAATAAATCAGAAAAATAAAGCAATTTCATTCTCTTCCAATATTACAGCGATAATTGAATTGTAGAAAGCGAAAGAGCCCTGAGATAATTGCACTGTAGACCGATAATTGCATAGTAGCATAGTTCATGTTATGGTTATTGATGACAAGCTAAGAATTTATAAATTACTAACGTCAGTTTGACAAGTTGAAAGTTTATTCGGGAAATATTCCCCCAAATTACACTCGTGCATCAAAAAACCGAATAATTTCGCATTCCAGCGTTTTGTCTTCGAAAAACATCATTCGGTCATTTTCATATTTTGGAGAAAGAGCCCTCCCACTTACGGTATCAGGTTCTCCAAAAATGAAAATGAACTCATGCAGTTTTTTGACAACACGCTGTCATACAAAATTATCGGTAATTTTGATGCACTTGTGCAATTACTCACGATAATTGCATTGTAGAAATGCAATTACGTATCTACGGTAATTTCTATTTTAAAACCATGTCTCTATTCGGGAAATATTCCCCCGAATTACACTCGTGCATCAAAATAACCGGATAATTTCGCATTCCAGTATTGTCTTTGAAAAACTGCATTCGGTCATTTTTATATTTTAGAGAAAGTGAAGAATGAAAATGAACTAAGGTAAGGTGGGGTAAGTGTGTAGCAATATTTGGAAAGTTCGTATATACACCATATTTTTAAACAAAGCACTAGAGTTGCAGATCTGAAATTTTGGCATAACATAGTTATGGGTATTTCCTACAAGTCCTCATAATAAAACTTTGATATAGACACATTTTCGCATTTATTTCTATATTATATATATTTGTGTGCCCATAGTACACACTTCTCCTGTGAAACGGGGAAAGTGTGTATGCAAGCCAAATGCAGTGCACATATCCAGAAATGTAGAAATGGGCAAGTGTGTAAAACTGCGATATTTTATTTTTCGACTGGTGCAAAAAAAAAATTTTATCTTACAAACTCTTCAAGTTACAAAGTTTTCAACAAGAAATGGACATTAACTGAATAACTAAAAGTGAAGAAAAAACATGAATATATCCTAAAGGTAAAGTAAAATACTTGAATAAATCGAGTTATATTACTAATGAACATTATAATCTGTAAAAAAAAGTCCAAATCGATGCAGACCCCTTTCACTAACACTGGCTTTGGAAGAACCATAATAATATTTTGAGTTCCAATGAAAGCACATTTCTCAGGATCAGCCCAGATGAAATAATTTGTAGCAGTTGGATCTAACAAATGCACGTTTCTCAAAAATTTCAATTTTACTTATTCGTCTTCTTTTTTGTTGACAGTAACATGAATACTACCAATATCCAATCACTAACATCTACATCTGAATTTTCTTTGTTTAGTTCATCCATAAATGTGATCAATTCTTCCTGATCTCTAAATTCTTCGTCAATATCATCGTCACTCTGGTCCTCACAAACTTCTTCTTCATCTGATGATGTTTCTGATTCAGTGACTACGTTAGAGACTTTACTTTTTTTCACTGTCTTCTTAATTGGTTTTTTCTGTAAATGTTCAATTACCTCTGGAGCAGTTATAATTTCAGCTCCACCCGCGATTTTTCTTCTAGGTTTCTTGTCTTCTTTTCCTCTGTGTTGTTTCCCCATTTCCAGAAGCAGCTCTTCAAATAGTGAATTTTTCTCATGTTCACTATTAGTACACACTTGTCCAGCTGAATTAATACACACTTCCACAGAGTAGAATTTTAGTGGGACAAGTGTGTACTAGTACCAAATAATAATAAACGCTCAATCTAAAATAAAAATAACGACTGTAGGTTAAAATTGAACTGTTTCTTACCATATTGGTAGTAGAAAAACTTCAAAAAACTCACTTGGAACTATGATGTCACACGATGAGTAAACGTCTACCAACTACATGCACTGTGTATGGTGAGAGGTTATGAAATATTAGCTTTTCCTGCCAATATAGCAATTATCTTAACTTCGGCTGTAGCTTACAATGGCCTATTATGAACCTTTAGATACTGTTTTATAGATGGCCACACCAGTATGTTATCGGAATAAGAATTATTTGGCGCTTACACACTTACCCCGAAAACACACTTACCCCACTTAACCTTAATGCAGTTTTTTTGACAACACGCTGTCATGCAAAATTATTGGTAAATTTGATTAACTGGTGCAATTACTTACGATAAATTTCTTTAACCTCCCTCCGGTTATCAAGTGATAGATACTTGAAAGTTTAGATGTTAGTCCAAAAATTTGAACCAACCAATCAAGAACTGCAAGGGTCTATAACTTGATTAATTCAAACGAACTCAATGCTTTAAAACTTTTACAGAATAGAGAGATATCGGTAACCCAAATAGCGTCAGGCAGTATTAGAGCATATGTATTTTGACATTTAACCTATGCGCGATTCGATTATTAACGCAACGTCCCTAAATAACGTTACCGCCAGCCCTAATTTACGGAGCATAACGACAGACGGTATTTGAATTAGCGCCTAACAAATTAACATGCCGGGCGTGCGCAGCGTTTTCTTTAAGTTAAAGGTTATGTAACTTTGTTGTTTTTTATACTTACTACCAATGTACGACTGTTTTAATTCATTTATTTGATTTTTAAGTAATGGTAAATTGATAAAATACAAACTCTGGGATCTGTAGAGCATGATACAATCTGTAAATATCATCTTTCTCAAACCTAAACAAAAATTTACAGTCTTCATCTGGAACCTCGTCTAACGAAAAACGCTGTTGGGCATCTATATCTTGTTGATCCCTTATAATGTTCATCAAAATAGCGGCTTCAATGTCTTAATAATTTTCACTACCATTAGTTGGAAGTTAGGAAAAAGGATTGAAAATAATAATAAATATAATTTTCCGTCTTTTATTGGAACAATAATAATTCAACAAACGCACAAATTCAATTAAAAACATAAAAACTGACAAGACAAACAAGCTAGGTTAAAAGGTTAAGTCACATTTTCAAATAGCGCGGGTTCTGTGAATAAGGGCACGGTAAAACATCGCTGCCGATAACTGTTAAATAAAACTAAAATACCGCTTGACGTAAAACCAATACCGCAGGACGTTAATAACGTTTACAGGCGCTATTCGTTTTACCGATATCTCTCTAATGCGCCAATCGTTTATTGCTTTATTTGCTGTTCTTTAAATAACACCTCTAATGAATCTAGTGGCCTATTTTCTTTAGGAACTCAATTAATTCAGTCGAATTTCTAAAGACACTAGGCGAATAGATTCGTTAGAACTTTAATGTAAAAAACTTCTAATGGCGCATTACGATTTTTTGGCGTATTGTGTAAAAACATCCTAATACCATTTGATAGATAATTAAAAAGTACTTTTTCTGGTTCAAAAACATCGCGTTCTATTTGAAATAATCAATTTTTAGTCCTATACTATTTATTCTTAATTGGAATGTTTTAATTTTTGGATACCTACCCTGTAAAAGATGTAAAGTTTATAGACCGGGAGCCGAGAGGGTTTTCGCAGCTATGGAACATCCTAATACCATTCGATAGATAATTAAAAAGTACTTTTTCTGGTTCAAAAACGTCGCGTTCTATTTGAAATAATCAATTTTTAGTCCTATACTATTTATTCTTAATTGGAATGTTTTAATTTTTGGATACCTACCCTGTAAAAGATGTAAAGTTTATAGACCGGGAGCCGAGAGGGTTTTCGCAGCTATGGAACATCCTAATACCATTCGATAGATAATTAAAAAGTACTTTTTCTGGTTCAAAAACATCGCGTTCTATTTGAAATAATCAATTTTTAGTCCTATACTATTTATTCTTAATTGGAATGTTTTAATTTTCGGATACCTACCCTGTAAAAGATGTAAAGTTTATAGACCGGGAGCCGAGAGGGTTTTCCGCAAGCTATGAACATCCTTAATACCCATTCGATAGATAATTAAAAAGTACTTTTTCTGTTTCAAAAACATCGCGTTCTATTTGAAATAATCAATTTTTAGTCCTAAACTATTTATTCTTAATTAGATTGTTTTAATTTTCGGATACCTACCCTGTAAAATATGTAAAGTTTATAGACCGGGAGCCGAGAGGGTTTTCGCAGCTATGGAACATCCTAATACCATTCGATAGATAATTAAAAAGTACTTTTTCTGTTTCAAAAACATCGCGTTCTATTTGAAATAATCAATTTTTAGTCCTA
>JARQZK010003728.1:0-77500 GCA_030704885.1 Cynegetis impunctata
AAACCATCACCAAATACCTACTGTTGAACGGATTATAGAAAACTTGAATAGAAAATTGTACAAAAATAAACCAGTTATTAACAATGAAATTTTGATATCTTAAATTGGATATAGAAATGTTAGGGAAATTATTTAAGTAAATGTTTGAATTGGCGTCCTTGAACTTCTAGAAATATTTCGCATCTAATCAGCCATTTTTTATGGGTGGCTATTCTTAGTGACTAGAAGTAGGTCTTCAAATGCTGTTCTTACCTTTCTCACGCAGTCTGTCATGGTGCACTGCGCTGTTATACACGTTTAACTGTTACCCATAAAAAAAATCATTGTGAGCGAGGTGGCAAAACATTTGGTCCATAGTTTGGTCCATCATTGATCATAAAATAAGTTTTCCAGATAATTATTGACTAAATGAGCATTATGTGGAGGTGCGCCATCATGTTGATATAAAATGTTTCGAAGATCACCGAGGGGCAAGTTGTCTAAATAGTCAACTTCAAAATATTTCAAGATTTTGAGATTCGGTACCTACAAGTTGAAACATTTGTTTTATATTAGAGGTATTTGAAAAGACCTAACTTACCATTCAAGTTCTCTTGATAAATTTGTAGGCACACAATGCTGTCATTCCTTACGGCACATAAACGTGAAACTGCCAGGATTCTTGAGAATTATGTTCCCTTAATGGCTATACATTTATGTCTCTCCAATAATGGCAATTATGTCGATTAAAAACACTATTGTTTTTAAATTTGGCTTCGTCAGTTGAAATAACATTATCCAAAAAAGAATATTTTCTTGTGACCGAAGTGAAATGAATTCTCAGAATTCCATTCTTCTTGGAAATGAGTTTCATTCAAGTGATGCACTAGTAAAATGCCAAGGGTTCTTATTTGTGTTTCCATGAAGATTTTGTTGGATATATTACAAAATATCCCAATATTGCTATTTCAATATTCATTATTAACAACTAGTGCTTTATTGTACACCTTTGCATTCACGGAGCCAAAGTTCTTGAAGTTTTCTATAATTCGTTTAACAGTATTTAGTGATGGTTTCTGTTAATGAGTATATCCTGTCGCGAATGTATTACATGTTGTTGAAATAACTTTATCACATTGTCCATAAATAGTGAATAAGTTTGAATAATCTTCGTTTGTACTACTATAATTTAACCGAGGTGCCATTACGATGATTTGAAATGTTAAATACGATCGTGGCTATTCTAGATCTAATTGTTTAACGATTAAACGCAAAACCGCAATATAAAAATATCAAATTGGCCATCACGATGATTTGAAATGTTAAATACGATCGTGACTATTCTAGAATTGTTTAACGATTGAATGCAAAACCGCAATATAAAAATATTAAATTGGCAATATTTCCAAAACTAAAAATTTTCGGTATGGTTAGCTATACCGAAAATTTTTAGTTTTGGAAATATTGCCAATTTAATATTTTTATATTGCGGTTTTGTGTATGCAAAATTAATTTTTGATGTTAAATACTACAAATTAAAGAAATTTATCCTATTTAAAAAGAATAAAGTATAAACTTTAAAATAAAAACACATGGCTTATGTTTCACAATATAAAAAATATTTAGATACTTTATTTAGCAGTAATAAAAAGTCGACATGTTTCGAGCTATGAACTCATCATCAAGACTTGATGATGAGTTCATAGCTCGAAACATGTCGACTTTTTATTACTGCTAAATACAGTATCTAAATATTTTTTATATTGTGAAACATAAGCCAAGTGTTTTTATTTTAAAGTTTATACTTTATTCTTTATGATGTTTCACCAAGTGATGTGCGAGAATTCAATCTCAGCTATTTAAAAAATTGATTTTTGTCAGTTTTCTCAATATCATTTTAGATCTTATTTTTTGAACCTGTTGGTAGGCATATGGTATATCACATGATTCATAAAATCTGCCTAGAGTCTTGAGAAGAATCCAAAAATGTAATAATATATAGGTTGTCCTATTTGAAATAAGCGACTAAGGGTCTATTTCCGGTATAGATGAAAATATTTTACCTAATTAAATTTCATCCTACATCCAGTTTCTGAGATATCAATCGATGCAGTTTCTAGTGGTTCAGTCTATATATATATGAATATAAAATCTTTTGATAATTATTAGCAATAACAGGCTTGTTGAATCTCAAAAAACTCGATTTTATTAAAAAGTTGACGTTTCGCCACGACATTCGTGGTTTTATCAAAACTTTTGAAAAAATTGAAATTTCTTTGACATTTATTGATTTGAAAAAATTTGAATAGAAAAAGACTACTATGTCTCACTAAAATTTTTTTCGGCTGTGGCCGTTCTTTGTTATTTATTACGTGCTATTCAGTCCAATATTAACATTCAAATCTGTTATTATTAGATGGTAAGGGAAACCACAGAAACCTTTACCCACGTAATGTTCGAAATAGGTTCAAATTATTTTGATTTTGAAAAGTCCAAGTATAGGGTACTATTTATCTTGTTTTCAAAAATTTCTCATTGCGGCTGTGGCCGTCTTCAGTTATTAATTACGTGCTATTTAGTCCAATATCAACAGACAGGTCCGTTGATATTAGATGAGAAGGGAACCACAGAAACCTTCACCCACGTAATGTACAAAATAGGTTTAAAATATTTGATTGTTGTCTTTAAAAAGAGATTACTTGTAATTTTGGAGATCACATGTTCTAAACTATAC
The DNA here is from genome assembly GCA_030704885.1 of Cynegetis impunctata. Classification (NCBI taxonomy): domain Eukaryota; kingdom Metazoa; phylum Arthropoda; class Insecta; order Coleoptera; family Coccinellidae; genus Cynegetis; species Cynegetis impunctata. Next base: position 2,714 of record JARQZK010003728.1, read on the forward strand.
TTTCTTTTCAGAAAAATTGAAAATTCTAGATGTTTAGATTTTGTCTAAGAAGATGAGTTGTTATGGTTAGAGTTTGTTTGTTTTGATTTATGTTGTTTCTTCGAAAAATTAAAGAATTAAATCTGCGTATATTGAACTCAAATGTTTGATATCTGTTCTATGATTTACGTCTTTATTCAAATTTTTTTGAATATGTAACATTTCTAAAATTTCTCTGCGTGTTTGATCTTTTTATATTTCTAAAATTTTCGTGCTATTAAAGTTGAAAGTATGATTCTCATTGTTTTTATGTTTTATTAGTGCTGTGGTTTGTGTTCTGGTATATTTGTGTGCTTTAAGTCTTTCTTCTAAATTTTGAAAAGTTTGTCCTATATATGATTTATTACAATTATTACAGGGTATACTATAAACAACATGAGATTTTTGCAGAAGAGGTGTTTTACTTTTTAATTTAGAATATATTTGTTTTATTTGATTTTGTGCAGTGTTGGCTACTTTGATATCGTGTGGATTTAAAATTTGTGAAATTTTATGACTTAGATCAGGAATATATGAGAGAGGAATATATTTTTTGTTAATATTTTCTTTTCTTGATGTTTCTAATGTGTTGTAAAGTTTATAAATTCTATTTTTAGTGATTTTCTGTATAAGTTTTATTGGGTAATCGTTTTTCATGAGCAATTTATGGACATCTTGTAATGTTTCATGTCTGTGTGTAGGTGAAGTAAGTTTAAGTCTATATATCCGATTATTAAACTCTTTTTTTGTGACAAATGATGTGTACTGTTGTAGTTCAATGTTCTTTGTGAACAAATTTCTTTTCTATGCCATTTTGTGATAATTTCATTGTTTTTGTGTATGAGAGTAATATCAAGAAAATTTAATGTATTGTAAAGAAATTTTTTCACAAAAAACATTGAACTACAACAGTACACATCATTTGTCACAAAAAAAGAGTATAATAATCGGATATGTAGACAAAGCACTTAAACTTACTTCACCTACACACAGACATGAAACATTACAAGATGTCCATAAATTACTCATGAAAAACGATTACCCAATAAAACTTATACAGAAAATCACTAAAAATAGAATTCATAAACTTTACAACACATTAAAAACATCAAAAAAAGAAAATATTAACGAAAAATATATTCGTCTCCCATATATTCCTGATTTAAGTAATAAAATTTCACAAATTTTAAATCCACACGATATTAAAGTAGCCCACTCTGCACAAAATCAAATGAAACAAATATATTCTAAATTAAAAAGTAAAACACCTCTTCTGCAAAAATCTCATGTTGTTTATAGTATACCCTGTAATAATTGTAATAAATCATATATAGGACAAACTTTTCAAAATTTAGAAGAAAGACTAAAAGCACACAAATATACCAGAACACAAACCACAGCACTAATAAAACATAAAAACAATGAGAATCATACTTTCAACTTCAATAGCACGAAAATTTTAGAAATAGAAAAAGATCAAAAACGCAGAGAAATTTTGGAAATGTTACATATTCAAAAAAATTTAAATAAAGTCGTAAATGATAGAACAGATATCAAACATTTGAGTTCAATATACGCAGATTTTATTCTTTAATTTTTCGAAGAAACAACATAAATCAAAACAAACAAACTCTAACCATAACAACTCATCTTCTTAGCCCTCTCGCTCACCTTGTCCTCAATTGAGGACAACCTACTTTGGATTTTTTTCTATGAAGTGCCGCTTGCTCTTACTTCTCTGTCACATTGTTCTCAGTTGTGGATATCATATACTTTCAAATGAATATATGTGCTGCCATCTACAAGCTGATGGAAAAAAAATTCATTCATTTGAAATATAGGTTTTCGTAGGGTAGCTGTGACAGCAGTGTAGTGCTCTACTGTTTATTTTTTTGTTGGTTATATTCGTTAGACCGCGTGTTTGAAAACTGTTTGTTCACGTTCACAATAAGTGTAGACTTGTTCCAAAATAATTGCGTTTGGTGATTTTTGTGCATATTGTAGTCAGCGATTTTTGAAAGTGTGGTGTCCTAATTTGAGGACATCGTGAGCTAGCGGTAAACGTAACATCTAGGTAAATATAACAGCACTTTTATTTTATTTCTGCAAAAGTTAAATTTTATACATTTCAGTACTTCGAAAATGGACCATTCATGAAATACCATACCCTGTAATGTTATTTCAATGAAACATATTAATATTTTACCCTCTGAACATATTTCTGAAAATTTTTTGTCTTCCATCAGCTCTTGATGTCCTCAATTGGGGACATGTCATAGTGCCCATCAGCTCATGATGTCCTCAATTGGGGCATGTCATAGTGCCCAAACGGAGCATTTTGAGAATCTGAATTTAACATCAAAAATTTTTCAAAAATCATAAGTTGCATCACAGTAAATTTCAGATTTTTCGCTCCAATAGTTTTAATTCGTGACCGAGAGGGTTAGACGAAATCTAAACATCTAGAATTTTCAATTTTTCTAAAAAGAAAGTATAGTTTAGAACATGTGATCTCCAAAATTTCAAGTAATCTCTTTTTAAAGACAACAATTAAATATTTTAAACCTATTTTGTACATTACGTGGGTGAAGGTTTCTGTGGTTCCCTTCCCATCTAATATCAACGGACCTGTCTGTTGATATTGGACTAAATAGCACGTAATCAATAACTGAAGACGGCCACAGCCGCAATGAAAAATTTTTGAAAACAACATAAATAGTACCCTATACTTTGACTTTTCAAAATCAAAATAATTTGAACCTATTTCGAACATTACGTGGGTAAAGGTTTCTGTGGTTTCCCTTACCATCTAATAATAATAGATTTGAATGTTAATATTGGACTGAATAGCACGTAATAAATAACAAAGAACGGCCACAGCCGAAAAAAATTTTAGTGAGACATAGTAGTCTTTTTCTATTCAAATTTTTTCAAATAAATAAATGTCAAAGAAATTTCAATTTTTTCAAAAGTTTTGATAAAACCACGAATGTCGTGGCGAAACGTCAACTTTTTAATAAAATCGAGTTTTTTGAGATTCAACAAGCCTGTTATTGCTAATAATTATCAAAAGATTAGAAATAGATCACAGGCAACAACAATTCGAATATATATATATATACATATATATATATATATATATATATATATATATATATATATATATATATATATATATATATATATATATATATATATATATATATATATATATATATATATATATATTCAACAATTCGAATATATATATATATATATATATGTTAACTGTATCCCTATATACCCCCTTTACGCTCCCCATCATTTGTTACGTCAGGACGAACGAGTGGTAGAAGCAGACATGCGCCTTACCAATGCAGCAGTAGGGAACTACTGCGCACGAGAGAACAGTCATACCAAAGAAATCATCGTGTATGCTTTACCGTATGAACAAGTTGTCAGCGTAGAAAGCAATAAACGGAATTGGTTTAAATAGTTATTCTTATTTGTGTGTATTTACCCCTGTATTTAACATATATATATATATATATATATATATATATATATATATATATATATATATGTATTAATACATGTAAATACTTAAGCAAAATCTTTGATATTTCAAATGAGACACCCAGTATATTATTTAATTTTTCACTGGACTATTGTTTACTGAATATTTTTGACTGATACTATATATATGTTCGCTTTGATGACGTCCGCTCTCTTCCGATACCCAATCTCCACTCATTTCTGTTCGCCCATAGATCATCGTCCAGGCCCCTCATTCTCATTTCGCTGTCTATTCCTTCTCTCCAGCTCCTCAGTGGTTTTCCTCGCTTTCTTCGCCCATTTGAATTCCATTGTAGTATTTGTTTAGGTGGTCTTTCGTTCCCCATTCTCTTCACGTGCCCGTACCATACCAGTTGTTTCGTTCTTATTTCGTCAACTATCGTGCGTTCACTTACTGTCACAATTTCTCTTATTCGTTGATTTGTGCTCTTCTCCAATAATTCATCTCTGTAGCATTTTCTCTGTTCTATCTTTGATTGGTCAGACTTCCGAACTGTACGTAACAATACTCTTTACGATGGTTTATACGAGTATATGAGCTTTTTGTTCTGTTTCGATACATTCTGGTCCCAGAGTATTCCATTAAGTAAAGTTATCGCTTTTCTTCTCTGTACATTTCGGTCTTTTATAGCACTGTCTAGTGTTTCGTCCGCTGTTATTTTTAGCCCTAGGTCGTCACAAGACTTAATTCGCTGTCCCGTATTTAATATTAGATCTTGTTTTATTCCACCAATGCACATATACTCTGTCCTTTTCATATTGACCTCCAAACCCCACTTTCTGTATTCTTCTATCAGTTTGCGAGTCATATATTCCACGTCGTTATAATCCTGGGACAATACAATTTGATCGTTGGCAAAACATAAGGTGTATAAAATGGTTTCATTTAATGGAATTCCCATGTCTTGGCATTACCTTTTCCATATTTTAAGGACTTGTTCTAAATAAATCTTGAAGAGCGTTGGCGAAATACAGCAACCTTGTTTAAGACCTTTACTCACTTGGAACCCTTTTGTTAGCCTTTGTTTTATTTTGACTTTTGCTTCACTATTTTTGTCCAACTCTTTTATTGCTTTAATTAACTGAACGCTCATATTTGTATTATCCAGTGCCTTCCAAAGTGAATTATTAATTGGTAGGTACGCTGCCGTATGCTTTTTGCAAGTCTACGTATAGTAAATGCATCTTTTATCCATATACCATTTTCTTTTCAATAATTTGAGTTATACAGAACAGATGATCTACAGTCGATCTACCTGCCCTGAATTCGTCCTGTTTTACTGCCTCCATATCTTTATACTATTTTTCTATTTTATTTCTTATTATTTTGCCGAAGATTCTGCTCAGCCTACTAGTCACAGATATGCCTCTATAATTGTTGCACATATCTTTCCTTCTTTTTTTGTGAATTGTGTATATTTTCTCGTTTGGTACTTTGGTTTCGTTTAGATATCTTTGGAAATTATTTCGTAGTCTCACAAACAGTTCATCCGTACTGTATTTGATAAGTTCAGCCGGGATATTATCGGGTCCGGCAGATTTTCCGCTTTTTAAGGATGTGCATACATTTTTAGCTTCAGGAAGTGTAAGCGGTGTTGGAGATCGTTCTAAAGGCATCATTTATTTCTTCTTCTTGGAATGCCACTCTTTCTTTCGTTAAAAGTTTTTTGAAGTGTGCGTCTCATTCTTTGTCTGATATTGGCAAAATTATATCTCCGGTCGTTTCTCTTCTAATTGATTTAATCATCTTCCAACTTTCGGTACCTCTTAAATACGAGTCTTTTTTCTGACACTTTTGCGTCCATGCTATATTTTTCTTGTCACTAATCATTTTTCTCACCTTTGCTTGTGCGTTCTCGTAATTTTGTATGGCATTCTCTGTTTTTTGAGATAAGTAAATGTGATACAGTTTTCTCTTTTCCTCTATTTCTATGACTGATACTATCCTATCATTACTTGAAAAAATTTCTGAGATATTTCCTTATTTTCTGTTGAAAACATAGCTTCAATTGAATGTTCATTAATGGGGTATTTGAATTAGTAGAAATACATAAGGATTTGGTGTAGCTTACTAATGACTTGTGCATTAGTTGCTTCTGAAGGAATTCGTTCTGCGATCTAGTCGTTAAAAGATCGTGATTTCACCACTATTTACAAAATGATGTGAAATGTATTCTTCATGTTGTATAGGGTGTATACCCTATATATAATTGAATATCCTGAAAAACAATACTATCAAAATCGCCAACAGTTTCCTGTACCTGAATAAGTTTTGGAAATGAAAGTGAATTCCAGAAAAACCTGATTATTTCAGTTTTATTAAGAGGTTTGAAAACGAGTCATTATAAAAGTTTTATGAGTAACGAGTGTAACTTGAAAAGAATTTCATTTATTATCTTTGACAAAGTGATTAAAAATAGCAAGGACGTGCAGAAAGTTAAATGAGATATATCCTGATTTACAATCTATGAACAAGATAAAGCTTGGAAGATTACAAACGATATTTACCGAAGCATGTTACTTCAAATGAAGATACCATGGATTGATAAGTGGGAAAATTTTGTTTGAGTAAATCAAATAATGAAGAAGTTAATCAGTAAGGAATTATGAAAATACACCAAAATTAATATATTTAGAAACATGAATGTTAGGAGTCGAGAGGATGGAATCATCGACACACTGTATTTTAGTATTTTGTTAGTTACATGAGTTTTGTTTATAATAAGATTGACAATTGTTTTTAAAAACCGTCAAATAAAAGTCATTATTTCAACCGAAAATATCATGTATTTCTTTAAAATCTCCATATATTGCATTAATTGGCGACCGTGACAGGACAAGTTATTATGGAGAATCTATCCAAGGTAAAGAAAGAACGGGATATATTAAGGAAAATGTTCACCAAGTCATGCCATGATTTGGAAACGGAATTGGAGATCCGGCCATTGAAAAAGGACAATATCATAGCCCGATTGGCACAAATTGAAGATAAAGGGTTCAGGTTATTCGTCTTTGATGAGCAGATCCGTAGATTAACATTGAATGATATTGATGATGAAGAAATAGAAGTCGAGTAGGAAGCAGTAGAGAAGTTTCGTGAGTATTTGATAATGTGTAGGTCGAAATGTGAGTCTGTCTTAGTAAACGAAAGAAATCAAGATGAAGCAAGTTTCAGTGTGGATTTCGGGAAAGGAACATCTAATGTCAGGAGACATTTCAATCTTCCCAAATTTGAATTGAAGAAATTTGATGGAGATGTTCGAAAGTGGATAGGATTTTGGGGTCAATTCCGAAAGATTCACGAGGATAAGGAGCTTGAAGCGGAGGACAAATTTCAATATCTACTGCAGTCCATGGAGACAGGTAGCGCGGCGAAAGCTTTAGTTGATAGTTTTCCACCGTCTGCATCAAACTATGATAAAGCTATTGAACAACTGAAGGCAAGATTCGCGAGGGATGAATTCCTCATCGAAGTATACGTAAGGGAACTTCTAAACCTGGTGTTGAAACAGGCTACAAATAAAACAGGTATGTCATTGACATTTCTATTTGACAAATTAGAGACACATCTTAGAGCCTTAGAATCATTAGGTGTTACCAGTGACAAGTATGCTGCCATGCTGTACCCGTTAGCTGAGTCAGCACTTCCTGAAGAAATTTTGAGGCCTTGGGAGAGACATCGTAGTAATATTCATGCCAAAGATTTGAAAGCAACTGATAAAGACAAATTCATTAATTATTTGAATATTTTACTAGATTTTCTACGATCTGAAGTGGAAAGCGAGGAGCGCATTAGTCTGGCCAAAACAAGTTTCAATACTGAGAAAGAAAAGAAAAGCTATACAAGAAATAAACTATCTTCAGAAAGATATAAGGAGGAAAGAGGTGAATCTAATTTATATACAGCTGCGACAATTTTTTCTGCGGAGAAATATGGTAAGAAAACTTCATTGTGTATATTTTGTGAAGGAAAATCACATCTAAGTCAGGATTGCATTAAAGCACGAGCACTTTCTATAACAGAAAGAAAGGAAATTGTCACGAAAAAGAATGCTTGCTTTGGTTGTTTGAAACCCAATCATAGTATCAAAAGATGCAAAGCTTTCATAAAATGTATTATATGTAGTAAAAGGCATTTTCCAATATTATGCAATGATTAATTGATATCCCAGTCTAAAGATGTTCCAAAATCTCGAGAAACAAATAACGTGGAGAATGTAATGATGAGCAACAATACCACAGGAACTCTTTTACAAACCGTTGTCGTCAAACTTGTAAGCGATTCAGGTTCAAAAATTGTCAGGGCATTACTTGATTCCGCATCTCAGCGTTCATATTTTATCTCTGATTACGCAAGAAATATGAAATTGAAAAAGTTCAGGGACGAAATCATTGTACAATGTGTTTTTGGCGGAAGACAATCAGCTCCTGAGTCTCACGCTTTATATAAAATTGCAATCGAAGACTTGAATTGCTCTTTTCAACTTGAATTATTGGCTTTAGAGCAGGAAAAGTTATGCAGTTTTCTCCCTCGATTAGAAAATGTCCATATTATCAATATTCTGAAAGAGAAAAACATGATAGTGTCTGATGTTGAAATAGAAATAGATGAAATAGGTCTACTTTTGGGAGCCGATATTTACGGTAAACTTTTAACTGGTAGAGTAGAACAGATTGATGATCTTATAGCAGTAAAAACATATTTTGGGTGGACAATAATGGGATCATTCCATCAGAAAAACACATTCACAACCCTTTGTTCTTTCAATGACTCAACATTATCTGATTTGTGGAGCTTAGATGTTCTGGGGATTTCGGATCCAGTTTCTATCAAAACACGGGATACATTAGAAGCCGAAGCAGTTGAACTTTTTAATAAGATAGTAAAATTCAATAGAGAAAATAGATATGAAATAAAATTGCCATGGATTGAAGGTCACCCTGTATTAATGAATGATAGAGAAATAGCAGAAGGTAGGCTTTCATCAACAACAAAAAGGTTGATTAGTTTAGGAAAATATCAAGACTATAACAAAGTTTTCAATGAGTGGGAAAAATTTGGCATAATCGAACAATCTCTCTCAACTGATGCATTCCTTCAAGCTCTCAGGAGATTTATTGCCAGAAGAGGACGGGCATCAGTCATATATTCCGATAATGGTACAAGTTATGTGGGAGCAAATAATCATTTGAAGAACTTGGATTGGAACGAAATTTTGAAATACTCATCAGTTCAACGTATCACATGGAAGTTCAACGTCCCAACAGCACCTTGGTGGGGAGGATGGTGGGAGCGTGGGAGCGTGGGAGCGTATAGTGAGAATGATCAAAGAACTTTTGAGGAGAAATCTTGGTAAGAAAACGATCGATTACGAAGAGCTTTCGACAATACTTTGTGATTGCGAAGCAATTATAAATTCTCGGCCATTAACATATATATCAGACGATTCTGAAGAGTTAGTTCCCATAACACCTTCATCGTTTTTGCAGAGCATACATAGCTCTGAAGTGCCAGATTTGGACATGATCAGCAGAATAAACAAAATTCAGATATATACAGAAAATAAGAGAAAATCTTCGAGCAAGATTTAGGAATGAATACCTAGCATATCTGGTTCACCTTGGTCAAAGACGCATCGACAAATTAGGTATCGGTGATATAGTTTTGATAGGATCAGATAATACAAAAAAGGTAAGTTGGCCAATAGGAAGAATAGTAGAAATTTACCCTGGAAAAGACAAAGTTGCAAGAGTGGCACGAATAAAAACAGCATCTGGAGAAATATTGCGTCCGTTCCAAAGAATATACCCCCTGGAGATTTCGAATTCAGACGAAGAATCTGATATAGTACAGGGCAGACTCACAAAAGACAGACTCATTTCAAATCAAAGCGAAACTTCGAAAGAGAACCAGTTGGCAGAGGCAGTTGAGAAGAGAGATGAAGCAACATCGTCAATGGATGAAGATAATGAAGTGACAGTACTGAATGAGAGGAGAGAAGAAGCCACATCGTCGAAAAACAAAGAAAAACAAGAAGAAGAAGTTATTCCGGTAACTACCAGATCCGGACGCTTGGTCAAGATTCTCCATCGTTAAGGATTGTAATTAGTTTTGTAATTCATCATTACAAAAGGTGGGAGAATGTTAGGAGTCGAGAGGATGGAATCATCAACACACTGTATTTTAGTATTTTGTTAGTTACACGAGTTTTGTTTATAATAAGATTGACAATTGTTTTTAAAAACCGTCAAATGAAAGTCATTATTTCAACCGAAAATATCCTGTATTTCTTTAAAATCTCCATATATTACATTGATAACATTCACAATAATTTATCAAAATGACCACAGTTGTTTTCCGAACATTTTAGTATCTTGCTATTCGTAGGTAGATATGTGGCCTTATTCCAATGGCATCTGTTTTTCAATGTTATCGATCACAATTGGTGAAGGTTTTGTTTTCTTTGACCGGTGTCATTAATAATATATTTTAAATCATACCACAAGTCAAAATCAAGTGTTTTGAGATTTGGTATTCGGTTTTGCCCCATAATAATTCATAAGACTTTCTGCATGTTCTTGCTATAATTTTTGTCACATTGTCCATGAATAATACACAAGTTCATCAAAACTTCATTTAGATAAAATTCCTCTCAACTTACAATATAATTAACACTTGAAAGTTTGACTATTAACGCATTCATAGTCAAATTTAAAAATGACATTTTATGATAGCCTAATAGAAATACCCCAAAATAAACAGATTTCCATAGAAACTTACTATTCTTTCGGAAATCTAACTATATAGGTATAGGAACATAAATAATCATCTCAAAGGCATTTTAATTTTCGATAATATAATATGTTGTTTTATTTGAGACAATGGACTTTACACCGTTTATATAAATACCGATAAAATCACGATTGTTGACTGACCCTTTATAACGCAGAACGAATTTCTCTAGACGAAACTAACGCATAGCATATCGGTAAAATAATCACAAAATTTCGGCTTAGTAGTGTGTAAGCATTTGATTGGAGGTATGTTTTGAACGAAATGTAAGTAATTAAATTAATATCTCGGAAACTACTGATAATCCGTATTGAGATGTATGAATAATTTTAAAATTCCAAAAGCAATAGTGCAAAGAAATATTTTGATATGATAGATTAGAGAATATTAACTAAGTAACCAAACTTTATATATATATATATATATATATATATATATATATATATATATATATATATATATATATATATATATATATATATATATATATATATAATGTTAAAATAAACTTTGGGAGTGGAAAGTGAGAGATCTGTAAGTTTTCGACAGATTCTCAGTTCTGCTTACTCTTTGGTAGTCAGAAAATCCCAAAATTTTCGAACTTCTTTTAGATTATTGATAGACACTAGGGCCACAACGAGAAAAGGCACCTCTTCAATCGACAGTTGAATTTCTTGAAGTAAACCGTTGATGACAAGTTCATTTGGTTCTTAAAAATGAACTAGTGCACTTAAAGGCATGAACCGAAAAACAAAATGTTGGAAAGGAATGGTCTTCAACAAAAATTGATCAGAAATGATTCTACAGGATGTCTAAAAATCAGGGATTAAGAACAAACTTCTAGTTAACCCTCTATAATGACTAATAAGCCAGCATTTGACAAAACACTGAATGTGCAAGTTGAAATTAATAAATTTATCTACAGTTGAATATTTTCAGCGCAATGCTTATTACTTATTGAAGGTATCTCAATTTGTTCAGCACAATCCTGGTATTGCTATAGGCAAGTAAAATTTTTCTACGCCCTGAAATGTCTGTGGGGGCCAGGCTCCCCCGCTGGCTACGCCCCAGACTGCACACCAAAAAAAATAACTACAATTACATACAAATAAACACTTGAACGTAAGAAGAAACCTCGTTTTTTTGTCTACGAGTCTCTATTTCACACTATTGACTATTATCTCTGCCGTCATCTCAACTAAATCTTTTTATATAGAAAATGTTCACTCCATTATTCTAGGGCGGTCTATCACGAATCGAGGTCCCTAATTTGCAGTTACTTCGATATCACCTTCTATATATCGAAAAACTAGAGCTACATATACTATGTGTGTTTCTTGTATTTCCATGAGGAATTCTTTAGATAAGCGAAAGCTTTTATAATCTTTTAGGAGCATCGAGATGTTTTCAATTAATGGTGGTTTATGCTGTATGTGAACCGCTGCCAGGTATAGCAAATTGTAAAAACTTGCGAATCGATTCAGAAACACTTTTTGATGGATTGATTTTCTAGATGTGATGTGCACGGTACACTGGTGTACCTTATTCGCATAGCTTTTGTGAATGAATTTTACTTCTGATGGAATAACGAATTCAATAGCTGCAAAACGTCCGCGATGATAATATATGTACAAGAGACATGCGTCGACCACCTTCCTTCAATACTTGAGTGAATAAAAGTAAACGGTTAATAACTCACTACCCTGTTTTAATTGATAGATTCGTGGAGTGTATATGTGCAGAAATTCAAGTATGAGAGCAGTATTCTAATGTTAATGGATCTTGTGGCTTATAAAAGCAGCACAAGCTGGTTTGTCGTGAACAGATTTTTAGGGCGAAATAGATAATAAAGCTAATACATAAAGTGAACATGGAAAATTCTGCAATAGTTTAAAACATTATCCAACAACTTTTCAAGAGAGCTGGTTATATGTAATCTGGAATAAATATAACCAGCTCCCTTGGAAATTTGTTCCATAATTTTTTGAACTATTGAAGAACTTTTCTTATCAACTTTATGTAATATATCAAATTGACCTAGGTTAAATCGTATATTTTTCTTGATTTGGCCGCTTCCTAAATATTGTAGTATATTTTTTGGCTCAATCTTCTAATTTATCGATGATAATTGAGCATCGACGAGAGAATTTTTCCTTGACAGCCGTGTTGCACTAAATACTATTAAAAGCAACTAAATCACTCCAGTGAAAAGTTACTATTCACAATCTTGTGAAATAATTAATAGTTCAGCAAAAAATTTCAGTTATTCTAATGATATTTTAAATATGTTAGACTTATTATACCTGAATTCAGAGCCTAACAGCTATAGGGTCAAAAAAACGATTGTTTCAGAAACTCAATCATATCCTGATATCCGTTCTACATTCAATTATAGCGGAAGTTATCGAGCAGCCAAATAATTATCGCATATTTTTATACACATGTAATTAACACACCTTGTCTTAATCTGACGAGCTCCAGTTTTTCTAACGATCGATTTTTTTATATATACTTTTTTATATATATAACATATCATATATTTTTACTAATCTGATCGGCTGCCGTAGACGCACCCTCCTATATTAAGGGTTCATGTATGGTTAGGGTACTTAACAGGGTTCAAGGTTTGCCCTTATATGTTATTCTGCCACGCTTTGGTAAATCCCCGCTTGGGCTCCCCTACTATAAAACCTTCGCTAGAATTTGGCTCAAAATGTTGGTATTGAATCTTGAATCTCACGGTCTTCCAGAACAACTTTGCGGCTTGTTTCAAAGCTTTCTCCATGGAAGGCAAATACGTATTTCAAGCTTATACCTGCATACTGTTAACGAAGGTCGACGTTAACCTTATCTCTTATTATGTTTACCATCAACATGAGGACTGTGATTGCATTTTTCTAGTCCATGAATAGGGCCCATTCGATAATTTGAAACTAGGTATGTGATAATTCAGTTTCTTTCAAGGCCGACGCATAGGCAACTAAATTCTTAACAAAAAGTTCATTCATTGATCCTAAATTATAATTGGACAACCAAATGATTGAGGAGCCGAACGATAGACTGGCTGACATCTTTCAAGAATCGGCGTTGATTCCAATTTAACTTAGCGCCAACACCTCTTCACTATTGCCAAGTCAGATGCTCAGCATAGTTTTGTGCTAAGAATCTGTTTTTACCAATACAGCTTAAGCTGTTCAATAAGGCTCAAGTTAGTCTAGTATTAGAGTACAACTTTCATAGATTACTTTAAACCTCTATACTTGTGCACTCTTTGCACTTACGTGGACTTATTCAAAAGAGAACAATGAAGCTGATGGACGACCCGCACTCGAGCATCGGAGGTTGTTGACTTAGGCCTCTTTTATAGCCACCATCCTGGCAGGTGCTCTTCAGCTGTTGTTTTTATAATTCTACCAGAAGCATAACATATTCGTCTCGCTAGATAATAAAAACCAACTTGCCATACCTTTCTCAATAACCAGAACTTTTAAATAGAAGAAATCGCTTCTGAACGAAAGCGCAAGTCTATGAAACTTCTACACCCAGAAGTGTTTTTGGTTGGCTAGGTCTTGCAGCCATTCAAATCCTGCATAAGCCAATATTTATTGAATTCATTTCAGGACGCATTTGACTCGTTATAAGCTCTCGCTTATGACCAGAGTTTTTCATTAAAAATAATTAGGTTTCGCAATAAAGTTAATTTTGTCATTAGGATACTGGACGGTTATTTCACTTAGTTGTCAATTGCGAATTTGTCGTATAACGAAATTTACATATAACAAGCTGATAACATTCACAATGAACATATTTGTCGTCGGTACGTGATGCTTAGAACTAACGAAATAGTTACGTAATATTGATACCTAGGTCGTAGCATTTCATCAATGTGAGAAATCAAAGAGTGCATGATGGGGGCAGAAAATCTGAAGAATTTGAAAATTGGTAATTTACAGCTGTTAACAATCAGGACGACTTTTGTTTAGAGATGATCAACTGTGTAAAGTCAATTGCATACAGTAATCCTGCCTATTTCTGTTTGAACGCCCTTCAACGTTTCTCTGTAGAAGGTACAATATGAAATTGGCGTGTAATTTGAATATATAGTTCACTGAATGTGTGCGTATATGTGTTTTGATTCGACTATACAAATCGGCTTTCACTGAAGAGATGGTTGCGCAATTAGTGTCTAATTTGATATTCTTATGCCAAATTTTTTCTGTAGAATGTGAAGTTTGAAATTAGCGCGCGATACTGCAGTCATTTTGTTCGTATATGATTTCATGTAATGAAATTGAAGGGTAAAGTGAAAAGGGCATTTGGATCTCTAAGCTATATATATATATATATATATATATATATCTATATATATATATATATATATATATATATATATATATATATATATATATATATATAATATATATAATATATATATATATATATATATATATATATATATATATATATATATATATATATATATATATATATATATATATATTTTTTTTTTATTGACCAGAATACCTCCGTGTTTTGATGATATAGTAAAGTGATCAGGGTTTGGAACGGATAAAGGCCTTTTTTTAAATTACGTATACTTCATTTATTTCTGTCAACGTTTCGACTACCTCTTTGTAGTCTTCATCGGGACACTGCAATTATGATCTTGATGTTATACAATTCTAAAAAATATATATATAGCTGTCTCAAACTTACCAAACAGTTGAGGTTAACAATTAAGCAGTATGGAAAGGAACAGAAATATCGTTACAATTGTTTCAGAAACTTGTCAAACATTTAAGAATATTACAATTATGGAAAACAACTTGAGTAGACAGAAAACCACGAAAATTTACTTTTAATTTTACAGCAAGAAACAACAATCTTAATTATATAGAACCTTCTTATATCAAATATCGGTTAACAATCTATATTTGATATAAGAAGGTTGTATATAATTAAGATTGTTGTTTCTTGCTGTAAAGTTAAAAGTAAATTTTCGTGGTTTTCTGTCTACTCAAGTTGTTTTCCATAATTGTAATATTCTTAAATGTTTGACAAGTTTTTGAAACAATTGTAACGATGTTTCTGTTCCTTTCCATACTGCTTAATTGTTAACCTCAACTGTTTGGTAAATTTGAGACAGCTATATATATATTTTTTAGAATTGTATAACATCAAGATTATAATTGCAGTGTCCCGATGAAGACTACAAAGAGGTAGTTGAAACGTTGACAGAAATAAATGAAGTATACGTAATTTAAAAAGAGGCCTTTATCCGTTCCAAACCCTGATCACTTTACTATATATATATATATATATATATATATATATATATATATATATATATATATATATATATATATATATATATATATATATATATATATATATATATATATATATATATATATATATATATATATATATATATATATATATATATATATATATATATATATATATATATATACAAAAATCAAATGCTAGGATATTTATTCGGAAAATCGGAATTAATCCAACAAATACTCTTGCGAAGCTTGATACATGAGTCTCGACGCTAATATTTCCATCTATTCACAAACGATAGACTACTGTTTCGGAATTATTGGGTCTTCTTGAGTATTGTCAATACACCGAATGTTATAACCATCCAAATTATTTTATGTAAACAAACATGCCACGTGCTATTTGGAGGAACACATCTAGCACAACCTCCTGAAGTAGATAGAAAACGCCCTATGTTTATATGTATATGTATATGTATATATATATATATATATATATATATATATATATATATATATATATATATATATATATATATATATATATATATATATATATATATATATATATATATATATATATATATATATATATATATATATATATATATATATATATATATATATATATATATATATATATATATATATATATATATATATATATATATATATATATATATATATATATATATATATATATATATATATATATATATATATATATATATATATAAATATATATATATATATATATATATATAAATATATATATATATATATATATATATATATATATATATATATATATATATGTGTATATGTATATATATATAATTGTATTGACAAAACTAATCATAATTTTGAATCTTTTGGTCTGAAATATATTCTTCATCAAATAGATGGAGTATAAAGGTTATTATACAATTCTCAATTCTATACTTCAATTTTCCTCAGTGTACCATAAGAAAATGAAATGAATTTCAATAAAGCTAGAACAATGTGTATGTGAAGAAATACGGAAACTCTCGGTGCAGCTCGATTGAAAGC
Organism: Cynegetis impunctata; assembly: GCA_030704885.1. Taxonomy (NCBI): domain Eukaryota; kingdom Metazoa; phylum Arthropoda; class Insecta; order Coleoptera; family Coccinellidae; genus Cynegetis; species Cynegetis impunctata. Next base: position 19,418 of record JARQZK010003728.1, read on the forward strand.
TCATTTGATGATTTTCAATTCTCGAAAAATTCGAAAAAACGTATTTTGGAGAGCTTTCTCACGTGTTCTCATTATAGGTACAGGTGGCCAGATAAGAATGCAAAGTGCTGTATCTCGTTAACTATTCGTGGTAGAGACTTAAGGTAAAAAATTTTATTACTTAAGTGGCCGAAACAAAATCCTGGAAATTATTTTTATGTTTCCTAGATGGCCGCCAGAGGGCGTAACCGCCATATGAAACTTTTGAAGTGATTTTTCTCTAAAATTCACCTAGTGAATGTATCACAAAAACATATACTTTTTCAAAGTAAGCTCTATTCGAGTAATTTTTGTTTCGTACTTTTTGACGTATCTATTGAAATGAAGTGGTGAGGGGTGATTCAATGTTTTTTTAAATAAACATCATCAAACCCATCTTATCTGTCAAATTTTCAGTGATGGTGCTTGAGCGCGTTTTTTAATATAATAATAGAAAATTGCTTATTTCTTTAAAAAATTTAATGCAATAATATGAATTTTTTCCAATAAGAATGAAGGGTAATTATACCCAAATAGGCAAGTGTAAACCTCATCTCGGTATCTCATTCCAACCCTAAGATATCGAAGAAAGAAAATTATAAAACACTGAAAAAACGCCATTAAACCTGTATTTAATCTAATCTATTTTCTTCAAAAATCAATGGTGAAATATCATAATTTTATGATTCTTAAATAATAAATAATATTTTCAGTTCAAAAAATCTTCAAAAAACGTGTAGGAGCAAAGTAAGCAATGAAAATAATATGCAAGTGCAAAAAAAAGGAAAAACAAATTCCTAAAATCAAATTTTCAACAAGTATTAAAACTATTCTTATTGTGACAGAGTAAAGAGTTTTTGAGGAACATAAAAGTAAGGACTGAAAATTATTAAAATGCCTGTTACAAACGAGGAAGCTCGTTTGATTGCGGTATATTTTGAATGTCTTCAATGTAGGCATTGGCACAAAAAGTATACAGAGCTCGATATTCAAATCGGCGTGTACGCGATGAAAGAATTTCTCCCGCGTTTAGTGCGAAATTTGCATAATACTGGCAGCTTTCTACCTAAGTTGCTAAGTCGTCCGGCTTGAACATCGGAAGACGACATTGTTAATGTTTTAGCATACGTAGAAATGAATCCCCACGTTAGTACGATAGCAATGTCTGTAGCTTTAGGTATATCAGGTTCTACTATTCAAATATTTTAAGGGATCATAGGCAAATGTTAATTTCACTAAAATACTATTTTAAAATATGTTCTACAATTCCTAAAAGGTTGCGCGTGCTCCAACATCAAGGCCATTTGAGTCCCCATGTGTGGTGTGCCACCCTAGGCGGAAGTACTAAAGGTCCCTATTTCTTTGATCAACCACTAAATGGTATCGTGTTTCTTGATTTTCTAGTGAACCATTTACTTATTTTGTCAGAAGATGTGCCCTTACAATTACGGCAAAATATGTTTCTGCAACTTGATGGCTGCGCATTTTTCGATAAATTTGCGAAAACATTTAGATTATGTTTATCACTAAACGTGGATTGGACGAGGAAGTTTATTTCCTTGGCCACCCACATCCTCTGACCTAATCTGTTTAAACTTTTATCTATGGGGTCTGATAAAAGACATGTGTACCAAATTCCTTCAACAACGAGGGTTGCATTGAAAATACGAATAGAAGAGGCCATTCGTAGCCTGTCAGTAGCAAAAATTCAAGCTGCTGTGACGTCCATGAATGAGCGGCTTCAAAAATGCATTGACTTTGGTGGAGGACAATTCGGGCATTTAAGGAGGCATTATTTCAATTTCAAAATACCTTTTATTATATTGCTTACTACGCCCCTACACGTTTTTTTCGAAAACTTTTCCAACAAAGAAAACTTTCATTTGAGAATCAGAAAATTATGACATTTCATCATTAGTTTTCGAGAAAAGACAAATAAATTAGAATAAATACAGGTGTAATGACGTCTTTTCAGAACTTTATGATGACTAAATTTTCATTCTTCCATATTTTAGGCTTGGAATGAGATACCGAGATGCGGTTTTCACTTGCCTATTCAGGTATCATTACACTTCATTTTTATTGGAAAAAATTCATATTATTGCATTCAATTTTTCAAAGAAATTAGCAATTTTCTGTTATTATATTAAAAAACGTGCTCAAGCGCCATCACTAAAAATTTGACAAATGACAAATAAGATGGATTTGATGATCCAATGAATGCTTTTCCAAACGAGACCAACTTTGTTGAAATCCATTCAATAGTTTAGAAGTTACAGCTGTTTATTCAAAAATACATTGAATCACCCCCTACCACTTCATTTCAATAGAAACGTCAGAAAGTGTGAAACGAAAATTACTCGAATAGAGCTTACTCTGAAAAAGTATATGTTTTTGTGATACATTCACTAGGTGAATTTCAGAGAAAAATCACCTCAAAAGTTTCATATGGCGGTTACGCCCCCTGGCGGCCATCTTGGAAACATAAAAATAATTTCCAGGATTTTGTTTTGGCCACTTTAGTCATAAAATTTTTTACCGTAAGTCTCTACCACGAATAGTTAACGAGATACAGCACTTTGCATTCATATCTGGCCACCCTGTACCGGGTGTCTGATTAAGAGAGTCGCGCGGCTGTATCTCACAAACTATTCGTCGTAGAGACTTACGGTAAAAAATTTTATAACCAAAGTGGCCAACAGAAAATCCTGGAAATTATTTTCAGGTTTCTGAGATGGCCGCCAGGGGGCGTAACCGCCATCTGAAACTTTTAAAGTGATTTTTTTCTGAAATTCATCTTGCGAATATACCAAAAAAATATTTTCTGTTTAAAGCTGAGCTTCATTCGAGTCATTTTTATTTGACACTTTTTGACGTATCTATTGAAATGAAGTGGTGGGGGTTGATTCAATATTTTTTTGAATAAACAGCTGTAACTCCTGAACGACTGAACGGATTTCAACAAAGTTGATCTCGTTGGGAAAAGAATTTATTGCTTCATCGAAAACATTTTATCTGTGGCCTGTCAAATTTTTAGTTATGCCGGTAGAGAGCGTTTTTTGATATAATAACAGAAAATTGCTAATTTCTCTGAAAGATTAAATGCAATAACATAACTTTTTTTCCTTGAAAATGTATTGTGATGATGCCAAAATAGGTTAGTGAAAACCGTATCTCGATACCTTATTCCTAGCCTAAAATATTGAAGAAAAAAAATTTAGTTATCATATGATTCAAAAAGACGCCATTACACCGGTATTTATTTTCATTTATCTGTATTTTTACCAAGAATCAATGATGAAATTTAATAATTTTATGATTTCCGAAAAATAACATTCTCATTTCAAAAACTTCAAAAAAAAATCGAGTGGGAGCATAATAACCAATGTAATAATATGCAAGTGCATTGTAGTCAGTATATGAAGAGCAGGCCATGGAGGAAAATCATATGCCTAAAATCAACTTGTCAACAAATACTAAAATTATACATATAGTGGCAGTTTAATAAGTTTTTGTGGCACACAGAAGTAAGGATTGAAAAAGATTGAAATAGATTTTACAAACAATGAAGCTGTTGATATCACTGACGGTATATTTTGAAATTCTTCAAAATGTGGCATTGGCACAAAGAATATACAGTGCTCTATATTCGGCGTCTACGCCATGCGAGAATTTTCCCGCGTTTAGTCCGAAATTTGCGAAATACTGCCAGCTTCGACCCTATAAATTTCAGATGAAAATTCTCTATTTTCTTCAAATATGCCCTGCAAATTTTCGCATGGCGTGAACGCCAATTTGGAAATCGAGTTCTATATAATCTTTGTGCCATTGCCGCATTTTGAAAACTTTCAAAATATACCGCAAACATATCAACATCTTCATTGTTCGTAAATGCATTTCAATAGTTTTCAGTCCCTACTTGTGTGTGCCACAAAAACTCATTACACTGCCATTATAAGTTCATTTTTAATATTTGTTGACAAGTTGATTTTAGGCATTTATTTTTCATTCATGGCCTTCTCTTCTTATTCTGACTACCTTCTTGCACTTTCACAAATTATATTTATTGATTATTATGCCCTTAAACGATTCTATAAAATTTTTTTGAACTAATAATACTAGTACCTATATGATAATCATTGAATGATGAAATTTCATCATTGATTCTTGGAAAAATATAGATAAATGAAAATAAATACCGGTGTGATGGCGTCTTTTTGAATCATATGATAACTAAATTTTCTTTATTCGATATTTTAGGCTAGGAATAAGATATCGAGATATGGTTTTCACTAGCGTATTTTGGCATCATCATAATACATTTTTATGGAAAAAAAATTAGGTTATTGCATTTAATTTTTAAAAGAAATTAGCAATTTTCTGTTACTATATCAAAAAACGCTCTCTACCGGCATAACTAAAAATTACTAAAAATAACAGATGAAATGTTTTCGATGAAGCAATAAATGCTTTTCCCAACGAGATTAACTTTGTTGAAATCCGTTCAGTCGTTCAGGAGTTACAGCTGTTTATTCAAAAAAACATTGAATCACCCCCCACCACTTCATTTCAATAGATACGTCAAAAAGTGTCAAATAAAAATGACTCGAATAAAGCGCAGCTCCGCTCGGCAATGATATAGCAGGTTCTCAGGCGATTCACAACTTTTCTATCTAATGAAATAAATACCTATTTTAGTTTCAGTTGTATGACCTATTCAAAACGAATGAAAGATAAATTAACTTAGCTTATCCGAAGAAAAATCTGCAAAAAAATTATTTTCTGGTCTTTGTTATATGCCAGACCTCTGGAAAGATTATATCGATGGCAGAAAGTACAACCTGAAAAAAAATAGCTTGTCATGAAATTTTTACGATAGACCAAGGCCATATCAGTTTGATAATTAATGCAAATCTTAAATTAGTATGCTCAATATTATGAAATATCTACTTAGATAATCTTTAGGTTGCAACTCTGCTCTCTAGATCATTTTTAGGAAACATTCATATATAGACAATGGTCCGAAATTTTAACAGTGAGTAATTTATATCAGATACTTTGTATAACCTATATAGCTTATTCGTAATTATTCATACAACTAATCTCGGTAAATTCAAAGAATTGGCGTATAAATATAAATACTTCCAGTTTCTGTAATTACAATTGCAATACACCAAGAAATCAACCGAGTGGAATATCACCTGAATACTTTTATTCATATTTATCCCTTCTTCATAGCATAAAACTTCATTGAAAATAATTGTATTATTGTCCCTCCTATACCTTGAAGGCATTGAAAACTCTAGCATCATTAAAATTGGAAAAGTGCAACTTGCAGATAGACACTAATATTAATTCACTTGGAATATGTCAATACCTCATAAAAAAAATTTCATTGAGTCTACTGTTCAGAATCTTAGACTCAAGTTTTGAACTGAAAGCGTAATTGAAATTTTGAAATAACCTGCCAGATGTCAGATCTTCCCAGTGCGAAATGAGGAAAATTTGGAGAGAAGCTCTCTTAACTCTGATGATGCGATGCCAATTTTAATTTGCATTTCAGAATTCTATTATGCATAAAATAAAATTCTTGGCTGTAAATCGATCGTTATACATTTGTTCTGAGAGATTTCATAGCTACCTCCGATATATGATTATGGATATATATATATATATATATATATATATATATATATATATATATATATATATATATATATATATATATATATATATATATATCTATATATATATATATATATATATATATATATATATATATATATATATATATATATATATATATATATATATATATATATATATATATATATATATATATATATATATATATATAGTTGAAATTGGCGGAGTAATAGTCGTTAAGAACAATATTCTTTCTAATTTTGAGGGTATTACGACTAAAAAGGGGCGTCTCCAATAACCAGTCAATATGTACTAAAGGCTCTATATTTCGTCTAACATTGTAGACATCATCAGGAGCTAACTATAAAAGATTACAAAGTTGCAACAACAGAAAAATGTGCTTAAAATAGACTTACGATACTATGACTTTAAACTGGTAGATCCAGAACAACAATACTCTCTCCACATAGTTTTGTTTATAATAAAATGAAAGACATGTTAAATTTGTCGAAACAACTAAGGTAAAACATTTTTTTTGGAGAAAACAAGGATTCCTCACCATATAGGATCTCAAATCAGCAACCATCTTTGATATCGATCAATTATGCGCATTACACAGTGAGTGACAATTAAATTTACAGAAAACGTTAATTCTTCTTCTTATCATCTTTTTGGACATATATACCACATCATTCTGCCAAAATCCCACAGAGAATTATACAGAAAAACTCATTTGTACTCTAGAGTAGAGACATTCGATTATACAAAATGTAACTTGAGAGGAAAAACAAAACTGAGAATGGATCAAGCTAGTAATACAAAGAATTACATCAATTTCTACAAAGTAAAAACGACATGAATCGAATTCAATGTTGAATTTTGATTCATGTCGTTTTTACTTTGTAGAAATTGATGTAATTCTTTGTATTACTAGCTTGATCCATTCTCAGTTTTGTTTTTTCTCTCAAGTTACATTTTGTATAATCGAATGTCTCTACTCTAGAGTACAAATGAGTTTTTCTGTATAATTCTCTGTGGGATTTTGGCCGAATGATGTGGTTTATATGTCCAAAAAGATGATAAGAAGAAGAATTAACGTTTTCTGTAAATTTAATTGTCACTCACTGTGTAATGCGCATAATTGATCGATATCAAATATGGCTGCTGATTTGAGATCCTAGATGGTGAGGAATCCTTGTTTTCCCCAAAAAAATGTTTTACCTTAGTTGTTTTGACAAATATAACATGTCTTTCATTTTATTATAAACAAAACTATGTGGAGAGAGTATTGTTGTTCTGGATCTACCAGTTTAAAGTCATAGTATCGTAAGTCTATTTTACGCACATTTTTCTGTTGTTGCAACTTTGTAATATTTTATAGTTATCTCCTGATGATGTCTACAATGTTAGACGAAATATAGAGCCTTTAGTACATATTGACTGGTTATTGGAGACGCCCCTTTTTAGTCGTAATACCCTCAAAATTAGAAAGTATATATATATATATATATATATATATATATATATATATATATATATATATATATATATATATATATATATATATATATATATATATATATATATATATATATATATATATATATATATATAATAATAATAATAATAATAAAATTTTCATTCCATTTAGACCAATTACATTATATCGGAAAAGTCACTGGAGAAAAAAAATACATTGAAATAAATCACAGCATAAATAAACACAAAAAGTTATAAAAGTACATCAAAAGTAAGATTCCATAAATTCATCAAGGTTATAGAATGAGTATTGCCATTAATAAAAAGTAATACAACTTTTTGAAGAAATAAAATAACTCAACCTGCGAAAATTTATTCATTTTTTTATTTCTTCATGAAGTTAGGAATATGAACTTTTAACAAGTTTATGCCAATTATGAAAATTCCAATTAATTCTTCAAATCAGCGGCTAGTGTCCTCTTCCAGAATCATATGTTAATATTAGTACGAGATCTGGCTGCAAGATTGCTAAGTTCATCGAGTATGTATCAAAATGTAATTTAAGTGTTTAATTATAAATGAATGAAGGAGTGTAACAGGGTTCGTTCTAGCCCATTTTTTTTAAATATCAGTTCTGCGCATGCGCGACTGAGCGAATTCAATATATTCAATTATACAATAACAAAAAGACTGATATTAAACATTTAAGTGAAATATATTCATTCTTACTGCACTTGGATCAATATCCTCACAGCGTAAGAGTTTCCAACTCCTTTTCTATTGATTGATTTAATTTAATAAAATTTTAATTTTATGCTTCACTTTTCCAGTTTCTTGTTGTCTCAAGGCTTATAGACAGTTTTGACCCTTTTTATAATTAGCCTCTCTTTATGGTTTCCTAAATTTTTAATAACGTTCTTCATCATAATAATTTCCTTGTATCTTTCATTTTGTTTGATTTAATAATTTCAACATTCGGAGTTTCTTTCCCTTTTTGGTGAGAGATGACATACTAGCGATATGATATCTCTTCTGTGCTCTAATGCTCTAAGAGTAAGATGATTCGGTCCTTAGCGTGGTTCACCTTTTCTATGTTCTCACTTTAGCCTCACTTTTTAGTTATAAATTTTTTTTTATTTCATTTCACTTTCCATGCCGACGATGTGATTACCGGTATGATGTAGTGTTTAAAAATTAATTTTACAATAATTTGAATTTTAATGTGACTGTTTTGTTTTTGCCTTTAATTGTTCAAATTTGGTGATGATGGCATTTATAAGTTACTCTCACTGACTTTGTTCTGAACATGTGCACTTTTGTTGTTAACGTCAAGATTAAATTTGTTTTAAGATCTTTGCATACAATTTCATGGACACTGTAAGTTAATTGTTGTTTTTTCTACTATTTGTCCTAGTTTCACTTTGTAATAATATTGTAGCATTCCCTGATGATGACAATAAACATTGTCGAAATATTGGAAAAAGTGTTATAAGAGTATACTTCCTGCATGCTGCGTACCAAACGAGTTTTCTCCTAGCTTTATATAATATATATATATATATATATATATATATATATATATATATATATATATATATATATATATATATATATATATATATATATATATATATATATATATATACATAAACATACAAGGGGTCCAGGGGACTGAAATTTGAGGCCTCCATTGATTCTTCATGAGGAGACGGGGCTCCAGGATTCTTCATGGGGGGCTCCAACGACTGAAATTTATTGGAATATAGGAACGGAGCACCAGGGAACCGAAATTATTAGGAATAGAGGCCGTCATCGTAGATTTGGAAATCAAATTACATACATAGTTATGTAAAAAAATAGTTATTATCAAATAAAAAATTAATAGTCGTGTTAAAAATTCATTTTCATTCGAATTAATAATATATTCAGGCTAGATCGAAAACAATATGTCATCGAGCTCTGGGTTTTATCGATGTGATAACAATACTTTCTGTTTCACGTTTTCGAAGCTGAATAGATATTGAAATTATAATATTGAATTACGTGATATACTCGAAAGACGTATGAATATAGTTATATTTAAAAGATCTATGATTATTCAATTCAAAAAAATGTTTCTAGCATAATTATTACAACAATCACCCAAATTTTCTGTTATATTCATCTAGAATCTATATATCGTACAATATTTTTTTTTCTAGAAAATAATGTATACAATGTGCAGGAGTGTTAACCGAATAAAATTCAAAATTGAAAATGTTTGATTGGATAGTTGTAGATTTTTTAGTGATTAATTTACTCAAAACGAATAAAATTTTAAATGTGTGATCCATAGTTATTTTTCAATGAATAATTTATATACTTAATGTACAGAGTGTGCATCTCGAATATTTTTTTAAGCTGAAATGTCAGATAGATAGGTATTACGTAATGTTTATCGAATTAATGTTGTTAGGTATAGAAACATCAGGTTTCATTTTCTCACTGAATTCAAATTATTTTGAGGCTTTCATAAATGTGATTCACACAACTTTCGATAAATATATTATTGAGGTTGGCCAACTATTATCATAGAAAAACAATATGAGTACGTGAGAATTATACGAAAAGTTTTATATTAGTTATGTACCATTTATATTTTTCCATGAATTTCAAGATAACCACATCCACCATAAAATGTTATTTTGCAAGCTTTTTTCCATTAACTCGAGATACATAAATACCCGAACTATTTCTGAGGAGGTTCAGTCTTACGCTAATTTCCAACCCCTAACACATATCAATAAGTGACTGTTAGATACTTCGTCAAGTATTCGTTCAACTGTTCATATTTTATACCTAATGTAGGGAAGTATTTTTCTGTGTACATATTGAGCAAAACTGATATTTTTTTGTTTCGTAGAAGCACCCAGTCAACCATGAGTATAATGAAGATTTCTGATGATGCTGTCAAAACTTTTGGGGCAAGTTTGAAATGAATTAGAACTGTGGAAAAAGTTAGTATATGGCTGAAGTATATAAATAAAATAATATTGGGAATTACAAGATAAACAAGGGGTAAAAATTTTTCTCAACCTCCAAAAGCTTCCACAATCTCGAGACCAATTTGGCAATTCTCAAAACTTACCGAGAAAATATTAAGCCTATACGTAAATCTTATTTCAAAAAGAGATTTGGTTTGGGTGGACAGTCAAAACGTTTAATTTGATTCTGCAATTAATTTTGATTCTAACAATTAATGTTGATTCTGCTTTCAAGAATAGAATGCAAACTCAAGTGATTATTAATAATACAATCAGAGTCCCTGAAGAGCTTTTCAGTAAAACTTTCAGAATTTTTAATAATAAAATAAAATCAGCTCTTCAAAATTCAATTTTAAAAGTAAACATCATTTTGAGCTGCAATTACATCAAATCTGATACTAAGGAGGAAAGTATGAAATTATTCTACACTGAAAGTTCTGTTGTTGATTTATCCGATGACTTGAAAAAATTGTATAACACTAAATATCGGGCTGTAATTCTTAGGAAAATAGACGAGTTTCAGGAACGTGACAGTGGATGGGCTCTTTTACAAATTCTCAACCTAAAAATCAATATAAATTAATACAGACCAATAACAATAGGTAATTCTACATTTTTAGAACTAACCATATTTAATGAAAATAAAAAAGATGTCGTAAATGTTAAGAAAAATGACGCTCATTGTCTTCTTTGGGCAGTCATGTCATGTTTAAGACCTCCTAAGAAACATACTGAAAGGACTTCTTCATATCCCCCAACTAGCTCTATTTTGAAATATGGGAGTATAACTTTTCCAATAACTCTAGACCAAATTTCTAAGTTTGAAAAACTCAACTATTTAGCAATAAACGTTTACGCGATTGAGAAGAAAACAGTGGTTCCAATATTTTTAAGCAAAAATAAATATAAAAAGCGTATACATGTATTAATGGTAAAAACTGAAAAAAATTACAATGATATCATGATGCAAACTGACAATTTCGAAAAAAAATTCGTTCATCATTTTACTTGAATAAAAAGAATGTCACGTTCACTTTCATCTCAAAATACGAAGCATCATAGACATTATTTTTGTGATATATGTCTTAATCATTTCAAAACCGAAAACTTATTAGAAAAACATAGAAATTATTATGATGGTCTGAACGAATGTAAAGTATCATATCCTCCGGAGGGAGTTGATTTTAGATTTTGAAAATTTTTCGAATAAGAAAAAGGTTCCTTTCATAGTTAAGGCTGATATTGAATGTCTTTTGATTGGATCGGAGGAGAAAACATCTAAAAAACTCAGATTTATCAAGAACACATTCTTCACAGTATAGCTTATTATCAGCATTGTAGTTTTGATGATTCAATCTCCTATTATAAGTCATATACAGGAAAAGATAATCAGTCTAGGTTCATGAAAATGTTCACACAACTAGCTGAAGATATGGAACCCTGTTTTCTTCATAACGTCGAAAAAAGAATGGAGTTCATTTTACAATTCTGAAAAGTGTGTTATCTGTAAAAAGTCATCTAAACCTTCAGATATCATAGTTAAAGATCACTGTCATTTCACGGAGTATTTTCGGGGTCCTGCACATCAAGACTGTTATTTGAATTATAAAAACAGAAAGAATGTGCCATGTGTCCTGTATAACCTTAGCAGTTATGAAACACACTCCATCATAAAAAATCTTGTGTCAGATATCGATGGTAGAGTTGATGTTCTACCGATCAATAAAGATCGCAACATAGGTTTTACGAAACATCTAGCTGATTCCTTCACTTCCTTCAGATTTATAGATTCATTTAGATTTATGTCAACAAGTATAGAGAAATTATCGACATTTTTGAAATTTGAAAAGTTTCAGTTATTGAACAGAAAAGGGGCTTTTCCGTATGATTACTTGAATTCATGAGACATACTTGACGATACAGCACTACCATCAAAAGAGCAATTCTACAATAAACTGACCGATTCAAACATTTCCGATGAAGACTATAAACATGCTTTGAAAGGGGACTTTTTTGACTCAAAAAATATGCGTGAATACAGTGATCTTTACCTCAAAATGGATGTTTTGCTACTAGTAGACATTTTTGAAAACTCCAGAGAAGATTGTATGAACATCTATTCACTCGACCCTGCTCATTATTTATTATTTCCTACCTGGTTACACATGGGATGCAATGTTGAAATATACAGTAAAAAAATTAAAATTGTTGAAGGATATCAACCAAATTATGTTTATCGAGAAAGGGTTACGATGGGGTATATCTCAATATTGTAACGGAAAGGCTTATAATGAATATATGGAAGAATAATATAATCCTAACGGACCAGAGTCCTATTTGATGTATTTCGACGTCGTGAACTTATACGGGGCAGCCATGCAGAACTATATACCCTATGATAATTTTGAATGGACCGACGAATATCCAACAGACCCAACCTTGATTCCTGACAACTCAGACGTGGGATATTTTTATGAAGTTGATTTAGACTACCCCCTAGATTTACACGAATCACATAAAAATCTCCCATTCTGTCCCGTGAAAATGATACCCCCTTTATCCAAAAATAAACAAGAGAAATTACTGACAACTCTATATCCAAAAAATAACTATGTGGTATATTATAGATACTTGAAAAAATGTGTGAAAGCTGGTAGAAAATGAGAAACATTTATGGAGTACTGCGTTTCAATCAAAAAGCATGGTTGAAACCATATATAGATCTAATTTCAAAATTACGAGCTGAAGGTAAGAATGAATTCGAAAAAAATATGTAGAAATTGATGAATAACGCGGTATTAGGCAAAACTTAAGAGAAAATGAGAAAATATAAAGTCATCAAAATTGTTAATAGTTGGGATAGTAAATATGGTGTTAAAAATTTGATAGCTCTAGAAAACTCCCACAGTTATGTTATCATAGACGACATTGTTATCATTGAACTCAAGAAAACAGATAATATTTAAAGTATTTAACAAACCTATATACGTTGGTTTTTCGATTTTAGAAACAAAAACTTACTTTTATGATTTTCATTATTATTTTATCAAAAAAAAATCCAATGACAGCAACATCAAGTTTCTATATACGGACACTGAAAGTTTGATATACCTTTTCAATTATCAGAACATCTACGATATCATGAGGGAAAATGTATCAATATTTGACACATCTGACTATGATGAATATTATGTTTTTTGTATCCTCCCAAGAAACAAGAAAGTAATTGGACTAATGAGAGATGAAAATGAAGGCAAAATCATGGTGGAGTTCATTGAATTAAGGTCGAAGATTTACTCCTTCAGATTGCTCAATCAGAGTAAGAAAAAGACTGCTGAAGGGGTTACAATGATAACATTCGATGATTACAGACGTTCTTTATTCAACAACGAAATCTTCAAAAGAGAGCCAAATTCCATACAATCAGCGAACCATATAGTAACATCAAAGAAAACACTAAAAAAAACATTAGTAGCAAACTATGATAAAAGGATAATATCAACACACTCAACCGACACTCTACCATATGGGTATCAATAACATAGAACTGAATGATCTTGAAATGTCATGAAGAAACCTTATATCTGATTATTTATTTATTTATATATACACAAAAGGCTTATATTTTCACACTTTATATTTGTAAATAAAATGCTATATTCAACTGTATGTTTTATTCTCCTACAAAATTGAACATTTCTCTTTCTACATTATTTAGAACTATAATTTTATTAAAGTACATACATTCTAAAATTCCATAACTTTCAATTGTTGGATTTATGTTACAAAATGCATAGGTTACATCCTCAATAGATTTATTACTATTTCAAGTAATTTCTTCAACAATCAGTAGAAATTCACGATAATAAAAGGGAAAATTAATATTTTGTAACATCTAAATTCTTTTACTTGAAATATCATTCAACATCATAAGTTCAGATACATCAGATGCGGTGAAATATAAATAATTTTTCCATTTAGCTACTGAGAACACTTTTTCTACTTCATCGAAAAACACTATTGTTATCTCCTACGCCATTATTGGCAATTTATTAATTTCACGAACGATTCCCATACATATTCATCAAAGGATATGACAGGTTCATTGCAGATCACTTTCACGGCAGGGCTGAAGTCTCGAGCTGGACCCATTTTTTGTTTCATTTTTCGATGCTTCATCGTAGACATCTGAAATTCTATCCAATTCTTCGTTGATAAAACCACTGTCTTGTGACATCTTGACACTTTAATACTCAACTGATCTAATTTGTTTTTGTCGGATATCCAACAATCATGTGACTTTGATATTCCTAAACAATGAACGAACACTTAATTCCCTTTTTCCACCAAATGAACGTCAGAATATTTAGCTTTCTGTTATTTCTCTTCGTAAAACTCACCACTCATGGGAAGTCCTTATTAATTTTATTATTAAATTTATTCCTTCCAGCAATATTTATGTGAGAATATACTGAATTCATTAAGAGTTTTTCATTTTTCCTAGTAACGTCACGTGGTTTCACTACAATAGTTCTATGTTTAGAATCATCATATGTGTCAACGTGATTCTTGAGCACATCTATCTACTTGTAAGTTCCATTCGATGAAAAATATCTAGACATGCGTATAACTCGTTCAATAATGGTAGCTTTTTTGATGCTATACGTATTATAGTGATTAATTTCATATTTTTTTATTAAATTCTGAATTTTTATTGAAAAATTCCTTTCCTTGATCAGAATGTAGGTTCTAAGGCCTTCGACCGCTTTGCTCGAGTATATTGGGAAATGTACGAGTGACTTCTTCACCGGTCTTCGTTTTCAATGCTCTAGCCCATAAAAACTTCGAGAAACAATCAATGAGTACAAGAATAAATTTGTTTCCTTTATTTTCACGACCATACATGTCCATCTGACCCAAATCACATTGCCACAAGTCATCTAATTCCCTAATGATTATACGCTTTCGTGGAAAATTTCTTCGTGCTTTTTTATGTTGTTCTTTAAATATTTGATTCTTTTCTTGTGAATGCTCTATCGTCGATCGAGGTTGATGTTTAATTAACATGCATTTAATTAATCGGCTTCTTAACTCTCTATGATTCGACGATCACCAGATATTATCATTGATCATTGTTGCTGGTGATTTATTAACTTCAGTTTTATCATTCAACTTCTTCAATTCATTCTTAAGATTTGTAAGTTTATCAATAATATTTGTCCTACTACGCATATTCAATTTGTGAGTTCTAAGCACCTCTCCATATTTTCCTCAGTTTCTTTTCGAGTAAGCCTTGTTATCTCATGAGTTTTGTATCAAAAGAGGCTTCCAGACCTGTGACGATATTGAAATATTGCTTCAGTTGTTTATTTCATATATTCATTCATGTCTTTTTTCATCTGATTGAGTAATTTATTGAATTCTTGAAAGAATAGAATTTCTCTTCAAATTTTCCTGCAACTTGATGGAATTTAACTATATTAGATTTCATCTCATTTGTCTCAGAATCTACGTACTCTTTCGTAGCCGCATCCAAATCACTTTTTGGCATTTTAACGTTACAGAGTTTCTGTGAACTAAAATCAAAGTCATTCGAGGATAATCCTTCGATTCTCATACATTTCACGCGCGACGTGTGAGACGAGCGACTAAACTTATCAATTGTCATAATTAGATTGAATAGTTTTTCAATATACTTTACTATATAACATTAGCTTCACGAAGCTCCTCGATAATTGATTCAATTTCATTGTCATTAGAGGAATTTCTGGCAAGCTTAGAAGCGTATAATAAACGGAGTCGATTTACGAGCTCATTCACATCATCCCACCATCCTTTTCCACTCGGCTGAGAAGGAAGCAATCACTTGATGATATTTCTATATTTATCACCCCTATTACTTCTGACTTGCTTTGTGGTGTCAAATTCTCGTTTATGTACATTTTTTATTCCCAAAAATTCTCCCATAATTTTCTTTATCTTCATCGGTATATTCTTGAGGATCTTTCATAAAAATAAACTCATGAAGACCGTGGGTACTAACAAATTCCTGACCTCCAATAATAATTTTTCCACTTTTCTTATCGAAATCAAGTACACTGTAGCCGAGAGTTTACTTCGATATCTCTGGATCGTACTTTGGTCCGAAAATAAGATCAATGGTGTAGACTGATTCCAAGCCTAATTGACATATTTACGTACTGGTTCTGGATACTGTCCATAGTATTCATTCAACTGCTCATAATTTTTATAACTCGTTGAATAGTTGTGAGTTTTCAAGATCATCTTCTACTATAGATTTATCCTCATCATCGTCATCAGAAACCTTCTCAATTTTAGATTCAGCTACAATATCAGCTGTTGGTAGAAATCTTGGCGTAGATACTATCTTCGAGCGTTTTGGTTCAAACGGGGAACTACCTTCAGCACCTTCACTAGGTTTATTGATTGTTATGCAAGGGGGGTATTTCAAAGGGGTCGATTGGAATGGAGTCTTTGGGGAACCCACCAGTTGAGATCCGTTCGAGAACGAGGTCGTTGGAAAACGGAGTCGTTGCAAAACGGGTATGTTGTACAACGGAGTCGTTTTAAACGGATGTCTAGTTATTGGAGAAAATATTCTTTGAACCGTTTCATCCTTCTCAGATCGCCCCATCTTGAAGGCGGCATGCTTTTTCCTTACATCTCTAACCAACTGTTGAATCTTAAGTTTACGTTGTTGCTCCTTACTCATGTTCTTGGAAGTCATGATGATGAAAGTGAACTGAGCACTAACCTATTTTGATTGAAGTTTTATAAATTTCTCAAAGACCATTCGATAACGTTCTTTGTTCAAATTAAAATCCTTTACTATGACTTGAAATCCATATTATATCAGTGTTTCAACACAAACAACATAATTCCTTGAATTGATCATACGTCATATCTGGGCTAACATGTTCATCATAGACGTGACGTATTTTGATACCGTCCTGTTCAAAAAGGACTATTATGATTCCGTTATCACGTGTTAGGTGTTTCTTCATAGAAACGTAGGTTTGACATAGAAACGCTATGTCAATGGACTTATGTCGACCCATAGAATAAAAATTCTCAATTTTATCCTGCTTTTCACCCATTATATCATCGAAAATGAAGATTCAATTCTCTTGTGCTTCACAAGGATCAATGATTTCATCTCTCTCCTTGTTTGGATAATATACACTATTTGTTATATTCTTGAAGACTTGTTCCAGTAATTGATACTTGGGTTGATAGAGACTTTTCGAGAAAATATAAACGTTATCAGAGTCCATTGAAAAATAATGAGAGTAGAGCATTAGACTTTCCTGATCCACTAGGATCAGCTATAAGAAATCTACAACTGTTTGGGAATCAATTACCATGCTTTTTAGCTATATGATCCTCGAAAATATCTAAATTCTCAATCGGTAGCTTAGTTGCCTATTGTATGACAGCCATCTTGACACTAACTTAAAAAAATGAATATTTCCTATATGAATAGAAGTTTTTTATTTCACAGACAATTCGCTTTTATGTTTTCTTAAATATTGATGAATAATACAGTTACATCTAAAAGATCCGAAGGATTCACATTTTGAGTAAGCTATTCCATCCACAGAGTCCTCCTTTCAGTAGAAAACAATATATTTTTCCATCAATTTTATTCAAACGCCATTCATCTTCTATTATGTTGCATTCCGTTTGTACGGGCTTATCTAAGCAATATAGGGTTAGACCACACCCCATACACTTTACATGATGATCGTAAAATATATATTTTTTGGATAGAGAAGTTATTTTAACATTATAGAAACATCTGATTACATCAAGATCGAACATAGAAATGAGCAGATATATTTATATGAATATAAATTTTACCATTATTTCATTCAGTGACTCTTCAGCCATCTTTACTCTGTTAATACTCTACGTATACTGAATACTAATTGATGGAGAGGTTATAAATGAACAATAATTCTTCACACATTTTTTATTGAACATCTTCTAAATTAACATTTCAGTTTACTGAATCTTTTTTTATTATGAAAAACGTCAACCTAGGGATCCATCGACATTCGTTTGAAAAAATCAAACATCTTCTTCATAACCTCATAAGCCTCAATTTTCTTCTTCAGTATTTTCATATTTCTTGAATGTATATCTATAGCATATAGGACATATATGTCTGTATGGTGTTCTATTGCGGTATGAAGTTCCAAACCCATTCAAACAAATCTTTGGAATTTGTCATATTACACATGCGCTCCCCACTACCATTTATTTATTTATTTAGCGTATGGCATACATGGATTTAGTTATAATTAGTTAAAATTGTACACATTCACATTACGTCATAAAAACATATGAGTGTATATCTAAAAGTAGAAAAAAGTAGAAATAAAATATAAACATAAATATAGCACGATTTGAAGTTAAATTTTAAAATCTAGACCATTGATCCAGTCCAGCACAGTGTCAGTGGCCTCATAGAAGTCGCTCATTTCTCCTCCGTATGCAGTAAGGGGGCACTCCATTGTAATATGGTGGACAGTCTGGCGAGGCTTTCCGCAGTCGCAGGTTGGTGTTTCGGTGAGTCCCCACTTATAGAATGAGTCACGGCAAATACCGTGAGACGTTCTTATCCTGTTAAGTGTTTTCCACTCGTGGCGAGGCAGCTCCATACCTGGTAAGGGCACTGTAGGATCAGTTATATGTACAGCCTGGACTGGTTTCGAGGCTTCCCAGTATTCTCTCCATTTATTGGTCAAATTGAAATTATCTCTCACAAGTTTTTCTGCTAGCGATATTGGGGGAGATCTAGACTTCAATCTCTGCAGGCCGGCTACGGGAAGGTCACTATGTATTGGAAGTAGGGGATTTGTTATTATTTTATTATATTCCCTAACTAGGCTCTCTTGTCTGCGGATGGAGGGAGGTGCAATGTGGCTTAGAGCAGGGAGCCAAGGCAGAGGTGTGCTTTTTAGACAGTCACTAATTAGTCTCATTGTCTCGTTGAGTTTGTTATCGATGTTCTTTAAGTGGCAGCTGTTTATCCAGACTGGGGCGCAGTACCCAGCTACTGAGTAGACAAGGCTGAGCGCTGAGGTTTTAAGAGTGGATGCGCTCGCGCCCCAAGTAGTGCCGCAGAGTTTGCGGATTATGTTGTTTCTGGTATTCATTTTAGCTGCGGTGTTCTTTAAATGTGTTTTGTATGAAAGTGTTCGATCCATTGTTACCCCTAGATATTTTGGGCAAGGATTATAGCGTAGTAGATTATTATTGAAATACACTTGGGGCTCCACTCGTGCTTGTTTATTGTACATCCTTTCTAGGAGCTTATAGCATGAGCTTAACAAGGCTATTGGGCGAAAGCTTTCAGGTAGGTTCTTGGGTTTGTTTGGTTTTAGAATCGCAATTATTTTTGATTTCTTAAGCTCCATTGGCATATAACTTGTGAGTAAAATGTCAGAGTAGAATTTACTCAGCCACATTCGAGTGTGTTTTCCACAGTTCTTGAGGAATTCGGGGTGGATTCCGTCGAATCCCGGAGCTTTGCCAGATTTGGTGTCTTCAAGTGCCTTATCTACCTCTTTTGCAGAGAATGGTTTGGAGAATTCTGGCTGGGGTGTTGTCGTATGGCGGAGGAGTGTCAGTTGTTTCTTAATATGTGTATTCTGTTGTCTTATACTTGGGGCCTTAGAGAGTGTTATGACTCTTGTAGCGATTTGGTCAGCTGATACTTCCGGTGGTTCTCGGGTTGGTGGATTAGAGCTGCCCAGCTTCTTCAAAAGGCTCCAAGCTTTCCTGCTAGATCTCTTAAAGTCCATGCTGCCTGTTGTTTCTTTCCATTTATTAAGGCGTTCTGTGTCCAGGCAGTTGAGGAGTCTCCATTGTTCTGGAATTCCTGGTAAAGCTGCTCCGTCTCAGCGTTCCAGCCCGGTATATATTCTCTGCGGAATCCTCGAGGTATATACTTTTTCGCAGTTGTTATCACGGCTTTTACGAATCTATTATAGTTGCTGCTCACTGGAGGGATCCATCTAACGACTTTATCCAGCTGAACAGCAAATTCACTCCATTGGGCCTTTCCAAAATTCCATCTAGGCCTGGGTGTAGAGTGGATTATCGGAATTTTAATTCCAATTTCGAGGACTATAGGACGATGTTGGCTGTGCGGAAAGTCGTCTAGGACTTTTCTTGACATTGGAATCGGGCGTTTTAGAGCATTCCATGAGGCAAAGCAAATGTCTGGGTTGGTTTCAGTGTTCCACGCAGCTGATCTGAAAGTATTTCGTTCTTTAGCATCAAAGATTAGGTGGAGATTGTGTGAGTCTGCCCAGTTGGCAAGGCGCTCGCCGTTCTCATCTGTGGTACGATATTTCCATTCAGTGTGGTGACTGTTAAAATCGCCTGCGTATATTGCAGGGTGTGGGTAAGTGTCTAGAACGTTATCAGGCCAGGGTGCTTGTGGTAGTTTGTAGATGTTTGCGACCGTAATGTCCGCTATTTTTGTTATTACTTGGTGAACGTTTGAATTTATGCTGGAATTTAGTAGTGAAGCGTTTTCGATGTCTTTTCGGACATAGGTCGCATTTCCATAGGACCAATGATAGGTGGCTCCCAGTAGGTCGAATCCCAGAATTTTGCCCCTTTGGCGCTGTTGGTCTGCCTTCTCGATGTGGGTTTCTTGGATAATGGCCATGTCAATGTTTTGGTCTAGCAAGAGCTTTGAAATGTAGTCACTCTTGGCTCTGCTGAGTCCTTCGGCGTTTATTTGGCAAATTCGGATCATTTCTCCGAGGTTTTTTGTCGTTTGGCCCTGAGAAGGGCCATGGTTGTGAGATTTTGATGTATGTGAATCCATGTATAGTAGCCAGGAGATCCGGAGATATTGTCTGGCTGCCGAAGATCGCTCTAACTCATTTAGCATTACCCAGGGTGCACGTGTAGCTTTCAGCCACGGACGCGAGTTAGTCACACACCCACTACCATGATGCGTGCACAGAGGACGTTTCAATTCAAACTTTGGTGGAATCCAACCATAGTTTTCTACATTTGTCATTTGAAGTGACAGTCCAATACAATTCAATTTCTTCAATAGAAAATCAAATTTTTGTTTTTACTTCACATATACGATATCTATAATATCGGTTAGTAGTTTTTTGAGAATAGTATCTATTTATGCGTATGGATGTATCATACGCAGAAATAGATACTATTCTCAAAAAACTACTAACCGATATTATAGATACCGTATATGTGAAGTAAAAACAAAAATTTGATCTCTGAATACCTCAGACCATGATGATATCGTTCTAAGTATCTGATTTGTTTCTTATCTTCTAGAGTAAGTGTAGAATATTCTCTTGAATGTTTAAATATGAAATGAGCGACCTGATTTCTATTATTTATAGCTATCTCTTCCGGACGAAATTCTCCAGCAATGACAAATCCTTGGATATCTAATGTTATAACCTTTATTTTCAGAGTATTTTATTCAACTGATTAGAAGATGTCACCATCTTCATAGTTTCACTGAGAGGTAGATATTCGATGGAGTAATCATGTATTATTTTACAGTATGCTTTTGTAGATGCTGGAAATCCATTTCTAGCGTTGATTTCCAATTAAACATCCACGGTAGAAGATTTGAAGCTGCAATCTATTACAAATATGGCTCGTGACTTGAACTGTACATATTCTAGTAGAGCAGGCTTCTCCCATTCATATAACTTGATAAAAATTCCGAAAAGTTATGATGAGCTTCAGCGAAATCGTTCCTTTCGAAATCTAAATTCAAATTTTCTTGGGGTATATATTCACCGTTCAAAAGTAGTCTCACATCTGATACGTCGAAGTTGTCTAGATAATTTGGATCTTTGGTATCATTGTCTTTTCTCTTTGTATGAAAGCAACAAATTATATATCGAGGACTTTCTATAATTGATCCAGTTTTCACGTTCCATACTTCCTCAGTAAACCTTGTGTAAGAACGGGTAGTTCATGTAACTTCCAACGTGTGAACGGTATTAAAACCGGTTTATCTGTTTTGATTGATTGAAGAAGTTCCAATTTGAGTGGATCTGATGGATAAATATGTTTAACTCTCAATGCCATAATCTGAATAGTAATTTATCATTTTGTAACTCCAATAGCTTCTTCTACTCCAGCAGCAGCAGTTCATTCTTGTCATTGCGAGCTCGAACGAAACGAATAATCTGTTTTCCACAAATAGCCATTCGATAATCATTGAGAATATTCAGGAGATGACTCAGCGGTATTCGTAGATTGAAGCTTCCATCTTGATTTGTAATGGGACCGTTTTGATGAATCCATCCTCGTACGGGACTAACAAGTCCTGGATCTTTAACGGTATCTATCTCGGTTCCACAAAGCTCATAAGAAATGGAATCAAACAGGAAAGCACCCGCGTTATTCACCAATGAAACAGCTCCTGCGCCTGCACTTTTAGTAAAGTTTCCTCTGATAATGACTGCTGCATCGTCCATGAGAAGCCAAAAATCGGGTCTATTGAAACCAATCTCGATGATGCCGTTATTTTCAAAGGAATTAATAAAAGGTGAATATGTCCGATTTTTAACTCTGACGATAGAATCATCATTGACGAGAGGGCGGTAAAGATCGAAAGCCTGGCCTGATAACATGACCTATAGATTGTAAAAATATTTCATTTTCTAACGTCAGGTGTGACCTGGATGGCTGTTGAATGACTAATGGTTTCTGTACTCTCACTCCTGTATCTGCATACTAGGTGTTGGTGAAAACCATGACCATTTTTTAAGTTCCAATCTAACTATAATTTCTTCACCTCTAAAATTGACAGGTTCGAAATTCTGATCTCAAATATTCAAAGTTATATTATATATCCTTTTTTTTAACACAGGAAGGTATATCAAATTTCTAGGCGTTTCGTCTATAGCGTAACCTGGGTCTACGTTCACCGAAAATTCATATATCGTATGTGAAGTTCTATAGTTGTGAAATGCCCCCTTGCTGATATTCCTATCTATAAGTATAGTTCTAACTTTAACGATTTTCACGGGTGAATCTGACTCATGAACCGTTCCAGCTTCTGAAATCTTCCCGGAGAATACCAATAGTCTTCCTAGATAATTTTTCTTCATAAAATCGATAGAGTATGACTTGTGAAATATCTCGCTTCTTGAAGTATCATTATTTGGCCCCAGGAAAAATTTTTCCTTGGAAGTCTCTTTCTTTTGTTCTTCTTCAGATAGCAAATTTTTGTTCAAATAATCTTCGATATCTGTATTCTCATAGGTACCTGTACGTATAGTTAGGTTTGCTTGCTGTTTGTCAAAATAGTGAAACTGAGTACCTATATACCGTCTATATTCGGTATTGTATTATATGAATAGAATCCGATCAATGCAAGCCCGTACTGACAATTTTCATTCAATTCGATTGGAGGAACGGAATCAATGGATAACGTTGAAGTGCGACTCTTCAGTGTGAATATCACAGACAAGACTTATGAACGCTAATAGTCAATATTTATAACATTTTATTCTGTAGAAATTCTGAACACAATTTTTCACCATTTTCCGTATTATAGGTCCGCTATTGATCTCTATTATAATTATAGTATTTTAACGTTCAAGTAAATCACCAACTCCCTCTGTGGCTTCAAATTACCAAAACTATCAAAATGTTCTGCAACCTTTTCATTTTTGGTGTAAGCTGTCCAATGATCCTGTGAAGAATCCAAGTTGATCACCCCACATCCTTTTTTCCACGATTATTTCGATGAATTATCACGCATGAATACACCCCTGAAGTGGGGTTTATTTTTCGCATAGTTTTCAATCTCATAATCGCACAGAGCTCTATTGGGCAGCTTAGTTAATAGTTTTTGTGTTTTTTCAAGTAGAGTCCATACCCTCGTTTCGATTGTTGCACGTAGAGTCATTTACGTATAGATTCCATAGCCTTATTATGACGAACTTCCTCTTCCAACTTTTGAGTAGCATTTTTAGCATCAACTACAGTTTTGGCAACAGCACTGCCTCCACTCAGCAACATTTCTAAAGCAGATAGTCCAGCAAATATTGAAACTAACGGTAGAAGTCCCCCTTTTTTTATTCGAAAAGGAGTAATTCTTGGTACATTTTTATGACCGACTGCTTTCTTGATTGCAAGCCTTGCAGCTCCGAGTGCCATAATGGATGACTTTTTCAGATTTCCTTTAATACCTTCTTTTTTCAACATTTTGGCAACAGGGTTAATAACACTCATTTCGAACGACTTTTTGAGTCCCATTCCTAGTTTACGTTTAACTTTCATAATTTCAGTAGCCATAAGTGTGTGAGATTTTTCTTTGAATTTAGCGTCCTTTGACTTAACTCGTTTCCAAACTTCATCTTCGAGAATTTGATCAGCTTTATGTCTAACAGCTACGAGTATGCAATATCGTGTTCTTCACAAGCTTAGTCCAGTTTATTAATCCCTGGATCACCTCTAAAAAGATGTTCTTCTAACTCAGTACCAGGTTCGCAATACGAATAACCTGGTAAATATAACTCAATCGGTAATTCATTTATTAGTGTGTTGACAAGTCCATCACCTACGAACGTTAACATAATAATGAAATAACGTCATTTAATTCTCGCAATATATATATATATATATATATATATATATATATATATATATATATATATATATATATATATATATATATATATATATATATATCTATATACATATAATCATAAATGTGAAATTTTCACACACATCCTGTACATTATATAAATTATTCCATTCAATATCAGTACTAACATGAATGAATTATTCATTTGAAAAATATCTTCAATTGAAATTTTATACGTTAGATACCCCTGGACATGAATTATTTATAGAATCATGAACGCAATATTTTCGTTATTCAGCTTCGAAACCGTCAAACAGGAAGTACGCTTATCACACCTATAAATTCCAGAGTTCGCTGATATATTGTTTTCGAACTAGCCTAAATATATTTAATTAGAATTAAAATGAATTTTAAACACGTCTATCAGTTTCTTATTTTAAAATAACTATTTTTTTTACATAACTATGTATGAAATTTGATATCCAATTCTACGAATTATTCCTAATAATTTCAGTTCCCTGGTGCCCCATATTTCAATAAATTTCAGTCCCCTGGACCTCTTGTATGTCTTATATATATATATATATATATATATATATATATATATATATATATATATATATATATATATATATATATATATATATATATATATATATATATATATATATATATATATATATATATATATATATATATATATATATATATATATACGTATAGAACGTATAGAACGAACCCTGTTACACTTCTGAAGGAATATATTTTTGCCGAAGTGCCAATCAAAATGTGGCAGCTAGTATTTCTAGTTAAAATAAAATTGATTGACTTTTTCCAAAATATTACATTCACTTGTTATTACAATAAACTATAATCCACTTCACAGTGATATATTTAAAGAGCTTGAAAAGTTATGGTTGCAGTTGAGCACTCTGCCGCAACATATTCGCAGCCAGGTGTCAACAGGTAATATTTTGTTGTATTTATGAGTTCATAACGTATATTCATCATTTATTTATATAGTTGATGAAATCCGTCGTTACTACGTGATAATTTAACATGATTAACAAAACTAAATTTAATTTTACTACGTTTATTATCACAAAATATTTTGAAAAATATAACACTGCGATTGCAATTTCGGTCACTAGACCATCATCGGGCAGATTGAGTTAGGAACTGAATACAAAATAATTATAGATTTGCGCTCACGGGTGCGAAAGGATTATTGCAGGTACCTAAATAGACAAGAGGAACATATTTCAAGAAGGGCTAATCGAGTGAATTTCACAAATTGGTACAATACAATGTTCTTAGAAAAGTCATTATTGTTTAAATACACTAAATATAGGAGAATATATCAAGTCAATCTGGTCGTTCAGCAAGATATCTTTTACATTACTATTGAGTTTAAAAATTTCTTATAACTCTAAGTAAGTAAGTTTGGTTCCTTTCGGTAATTTGTGCATGATTTGAAAATTATCTATTTGTGGAAATGGGTGGTGGCTTTCACGGCAATGATTTGAAAACGTTGAATCCGTTTTATTTTTCAAAAAAGATTGTTGGTGTTCTTTAAATCTTGTCTTGAACGATCGACCAGTCTGACCTATATATACTCCTTTACATACAGGACAAATCACTTCAAAATTTGAAAGTTCAGGAGTTTATAAGTTGATTTGTCCTGTATGTAAAGGAGTATATATAGGTCAGACTGGTCGATCGTTCAAGACAAGATTTAAAGAACACCAACAATCTTTTTTGAAAAATAAAACGGATTCAACGTTTTCAAATCATTGCCGTGAAAGCCACCACCCATTTCCACAAATAGATAATTTTCAAATCATGCACAAATTACCGAAAGGAACCAAACTTACTTACTTAGAATCATTAGAAATTTTTAAACTCAATAATAATGCAAAAGATATCTTGCTGAACGACCAGATTGACTTGATATATTCTCCTATATTTAGTGTATTTAAACAATAATGACTTTTCTAAGAACATTGTATTGTACCAATTTGTGAAATTCACTCGATTAGCCCTTCTTGAAATATGTTCCTTTTGTCTATTTAGGTACCTGCAATAATCCTTTCCCACCCGTAAGCGCAAATCTATAATTATTTTGTATTCAGTTCCTAACTCAATCTGCCCGATGATGGTCTTGCTTTTGAAGCAAGTGTTATCTACCAACAATAGTAAGAACGATTTTCCAGAAGAAATTATAATTAATGAGTTCTGGTTATTAGCATTTAAAAGAAAAGAAGAATAACAGGACGTTTATTTTCAAATGAAAGTCAATTTTTCTATGCTCTATGAAATTACAACAAAAAAAGAGTATTTATGAAAAGTGAAGAACTTTGGTGATTTATGTAAAAGAAAATTATATTATGCAAATAATGTTTGGAGAAATATTCGATTTTATTCGAGTTTTATATAATAGATTACAGATTAATTGGATATTCAAAAAAAATAACAGTTTTTTGAGGTGTGAAAATTAAAAACAATATTGAAAAAATTATTCATTCATCTATATAACATTTATATGCCATTCATTAAACATCCGATTCGCTGCTCTCAGTTTCATCGTCACAGATACCTGAAGCATCTTCATTATCAGAATGTTTGTTCGTGGAATCACATAACACACTCTCAACTTGCATTGACCTTGAATCTCCTATGGACCATGTTGATTTGAGTTTGGAGAAAATTTTAAAATTCTTGCTAGACTCTTTCTTTTAAAACTGTAATTTTTCAAAATATTCTGTGTGATATCCAAAATTGTCCGTAGATTCCGCTGTTTATTAACAATAAACTGTCATGGTACTTATATTTTTTTTGTGACGAAGCAATAACATTGATATCCACATTTTGAAAGAAGTATTATTAGAGTGAAGTACTTACATTATTCCTTTCACCACACATAACACAATTCTCTTGATTTTTTTAAATTCAAACTTCACATTGAAAATCGTGATTATATGAAACGTTGAATAAAACAACGTTGTGTATTACGAGCTACAAAACAACACGGTTAGAATGAGAATATTGCTGCTTAGTTGAGAACACTTGCTACTGACGCATACGCAAGGGTTTGGAAAATACGCACAGCTGATAATCTCCATCCTCGTCTGACATAAGATGAAGTGTGGGCCCGCTAACTCTCTTTCACTCTGATCTATCTTTAACTGCTAGTACCTATTCCCTATTTGTGGTCACTTTCATAGAGGCAGATATATTTTATCATGTACATACACAGAAAAAAAGTAGCTTCAATACAATACCTATATGAATGATGAATATACTTTATAAACTTATAAATGTAACAAAATATGTCCTGTTTATACCTGGCTGCGAAAAGGTTGCGACCGAGTAACCATAACTTTTCATGATATTTAAATATATTGCTGTGACATGGATTATATTTTATGGTAATAACACGTGAATGCAATTTCGTGGAAAAAGTCAATCATTATTATTTTAAATAAAAATCTAACATTTTGATTGGCACTTCGGCAAAAATATATTCCTCCACTCATATTTAAATAAAAGAATTAGATGAAGTAGCAATCTTGCAACCGGATCCTAGGCTATATACTTCACGCCTATCTCAATTTCGTCTCGTCCTTCCTCAATTTCAACATTCTTCCACGGTAACTCAATTTTTACGCATCTTCATAAAAATGGTATGTTTATAGGTAAAATAACTGGCACCTTAAAATATCCAGTGCATAATTCTGAGCTTGGTTGGTGCGGCTGCTTTGGTTTCAAATATGAAGTTTGGTTAGTTTGGCCTATATATGTGCCCCACATAGACAACCTAACACATCGAATTACTGCTCTTTTCAAAGACATACCTGGAATCAGAATGGCTAAATATAACACCACAACCATTGAACAAATTTTCTTAAAATTGAAAGACCTGACACCAAAGTTAATGAAAAACAATGTTATATACAAATTAGCATGCTTGGGATGTGAAGGCACATATATAAGCCAAACTAACCAATGGCTCAAACAAAGAACCACACAACATAAAAGTGACTGCCGCCTAATGAACAACTCCTGTGCAGTTTTTCAACATCTAAAAAATACGGGGCACACGTTTGATTTTTCCAATGTCAAAATTCTTGAACAGCATTGCAATTATAGGACCAGGCTTTTCCTCGAAATGTGTCACAATGAAAAAGACAATAATTGTGTCAACTACAAATCTGAAACTGGTCAATTAAGTTATATTTATTGCAACATCTTAAATATTGGGAACAACAAACCAGACCGTCGCCGAGTAATGTTGCCCGCATCGTTCAGTTGTATTCCACCTGCAGACTGATGATACATTGTGTGTGCATTTTAATGTTTTGTTACTTTCAGATCTGTAAGTTTTAAAAAGATTTCATTGTTTTGTAATCTGATGAATAATTTACCTCATCTTATTTTTAGTATGCTCCTGAAGAAGTCACAAAGTAGTGACGAAATATTGAGCTTGTAAGGAAATAAAGTATTACACAGACCGCAATCCCGATATTTTTATATTCAACTTCATTTATATATATATATATATATATATATATATATATATATATATATATATATATATATATATATATATATATATATATATATATATATATATATATATATATATATATATATATATATATATATATATATATATATATATATATATATATATATATATATATACAGGGTGTCCGGTAAATAACACGCAAGAGTGACACTGGAGGTAGATTGGCTTCAGGTCAATCAGATAACATCAACATGACCATAGTAAAAGTTTTCTGGTTTTCGAGTTATTGCCACTCTTATGTTTTTCAAAGAATCTACACTTGTAGATATTTTTTTGCCTTTTTTGAATATGAATAACTTCTAACTTATGGTTTTTTTATCTTGTACTATCCTCAATAGTTGGTTGAAACAATCGACCCATAATTTCATCAAAAACTAGCTCGCTAACCTTAAAAAAAATTAAGTTGTTTCAATTTAATTTAAATCCGAAAACCTTAAAAAAAAAAAGTTTGACTATTTACTGTGAAAAAAAAAATTGTACCGGACTGAACCAGCAAATGATCTTAAAAACTAGCCTATTTGATGCTCTTTCGAAAATAGTATAACATTTGTGTTTTTTTTTTCAAAAGTCTAATAATTCCAATTTTTGTCATTGAAGTCGTGCTACTTGCGAAATACTTCAAATAAAAAATAATACTTAATGAAAGGTGCAGGCGTCTTTTGTTGGCAAATAACAACATGGTAGTTGTTGTAGAAAATATCTGAAACCGCTATTCTTTACTCATTTTTATTGGTAGGCGTCCAAATAATGAACAGAACATAAGGTCGTATTAATTATTTCAATAAATTGTTACATCGTTAAATAAGCAAATAGGGAATTTCGATCTGAAATTTGATGATTATACCATCGACTATTAAACATAACCTGCATCTTCTCAAAAATTGTCCTTTCAAACGCCTTAAAATCAAATCAGATATTTCACGCGCTGCTTGATTGATTCGTTGACGCAATTCATTTGCCACAGAGGATGCATCACAGTGCAATAAAATTTAGTACTGCTCCATGTTTTATTTTTGCTCTCTCTCTGTATCTTTGGTTTGCATTTTTATGACAGCTGGACATTGTTTTGCTTGTAATTGCAGTTTGTTAATACTGTTTAAGATAATAGAGGATCGTTCTCAGCACCAATTCAAAGTAAATTTTTGAACCGGGATCCTTAACGGCAGATAATTGGCCGATTCAAAGTACCTGCTACTCTGAATGCAGAAATGTATTTGGATTTTTTGCAACATTAGCTACCCATTTTGATGGAAGATGTGTCCTTTGAGGTAAGAAGGAGGATGTGGTTGCATAATGATGGGTGCCCTGCACACTATGCTCGTGCAGTAAGGACGCATCTTGATCAAACATTCCCAAGAAAATGGATTGGCAGGCTGGGACCAATTGTGTGGGCCCCCCGCACCCCAGACCTCAACCCTCTCGATTTATTTTATTGGGGATGCTTAAAAGATGAGGTCTATGGACAACCAATTCGATCGGCAAATGGATTGCGTCACCTAATCAATCATACAGCACGTACAATATCTGATTTGAGTTTAAGGCGTTTGAAAGACAATTTTTGAGAGGATGCAGGTTGTGTTTAAGAGTCGAAGGAATACATTTCGAAAAGCTATTGTGAAAATAATGTTTCAAATTTCAGATCAAAAATACTTATTTGCTTTTAACGATGTAACAATTTATTGAAATAATCAATACGACCTTATGTTCTGTTCATTATTTGGACCCCTACCTATAAAAATGAATAAAAAAGTAATGAATAGCGGTTTCAGATATTTTCTACAACAACTACCATAGTGTATTGTGCCGACGAAAGACGCTTGCACCTTTTAAAAAGTATTATTTTTTATTTGAAGTATTTCGCAAGTAACACGACTTCAATGATAAAAATTGGAATTTTTAGACATTTGAAGAAAAAAACCACAAATGCTATACCATTTTCGAGAGGGCATTAAATAGGCTTGTTTTTAAGATAATTTTCTGGTTCAGTTCATTAATAAATTTTTCACAGTAAATAGTCAGACTTTAGTTAAAGTTTTCGGATTTGAATCAAATTGAAACAACTAAATTATTTTGAGATTAGCGAGTTAGTTTTTAATGAAATGATAGATCGATTATCTCAACCAACTATTGATGATAGCATAAAAAAAAACACAAGTTAGAAGGTATTTATATTCAAAACAGGTGAGAAAAATGGCAAAAAGTATTGATTTTTGAAAAAAACATAAGAGTGGCAATATCTCGGAAACCAGAAAACTTTTACTATGGTCATGTTGATGTTATCTGATTGACCTGAAGCCAATCTACCTCCAGTGTTACTCTGGCGTGTTATTTACGGGACACCTATATATATATATATATAAATATATATATATATATATATATATATATATATATATATATTATATATATATATATATATATGTATATATATATATATTATATATATATATATATATATATATATATATATATATATATATATATATATATATATATAATATATATATAGATAAATATATATATATATATATATATATATATATATATATATATATATATATATATATATATATATATATTATATATATATATATATATATATATAAATATATATATTACCTATATATATATATATATATATATATATATATATATATATATATATATATAATATATATATATATATATATATATATATATATATATATATATATATATATATATATATATATATATATATATATATATATATATATATATATATATATATATATATATATAATACATAAATATATATATAAATATATTATATATATATATATATATATATATATATATATATATATATATATATATATATATATATATATATATATATATATATATATATATATATATATATATATATATATATATATATATTAAATATATATATATATATATATATATATATATATATATATATATATATATATATATATATATATATATATATATATATATATATATATATATATATATATATATATATATATATATATATATATATATATATACTACAACACTTAGGGCTACTCTGTGTTTTGTAGATCTTTGGTCAAACAGCCTTCTTAGTCTAAGAGCCAGCGTTCCGCACTATAATTAATAGTATTTCAAAGCTGCGAAAATTTTGACACCTGAAAATTATATATGTCATTCATATTATTATTTCATAATAGTTATTTACGATACAAGTGAGTTAACAGCATCATTAAGATACGCGTGTGAAAGTTGCACCACACAAGTGTCTTAATGGGGTTTACTCGCGTATATTGTACAATATTTTATCTACTCCTAACCGGGATACTTATTTTTATACGCTTCATTTTTATTATAATGAATTTTACCTTAATACCTTTTTCAAATGAGTACCTGAACCACCATGCATGGCAATGTCAATTTGATATCAAATAATATTGATGTCACTTTAAAGTCAAGTTTCAAAAATGGTAATCTAAAATGAGCGATTCGAAGAGTATTCCTTCTGATATTGAGGTTTATTAAACTTGTATTCAGTAGGTATTGCAAAATAAATGTTTTATAAACTTTTTATTTTATTTTGGTAGTCATCTAAAGAAATAATACGGTAATGAAAATGCGTGAGTTAAGAAGCTCTTAACTCACTCAAAATGCGTGCGGTAAGAGCTTCTTAACTCACTAGAGTAGATAAACATATTTAAAAAAGCAGACAGATAGGTCGGTTCTGACATCCCGGCAGACCACATAATACTTTATTTGTCATGCTAATGAAAGCGCACGATTTAGACGAAAAGTTTTCAAAATTTTCGCTGCTTTGAAATACTAATAATTATAGTAGAAACCAGAAGAAGTGTCTGCCATTATGGTTTCACATGAAAAAAATTATATATTTTAATATATCAAAACGGCAGGCCTGCTGCGATCACGTTTTTGGAGTCGATTTTGATGTCTTTCGACTTATGGACACGCCCAAAGGAACCCTCGATGGGAATAGTGAATCCCCATTTCACCTACGGCACGTGAAGTAGTATGCCTAGCATTAATGAGGACTTTGCTACTATACCGTAAGTCTGCGGAACGCTGGCTCTCAGTCTATCTGTACTTGTGGAAATGGACTTTCTGAAACCTACTCGAAGGGGAATGTCCGAAAAAGAATGTTGTGTATAACAGTTAACTACCGTGCTTAGAGGAAGAAGCGAAGTTGAGTGTTTCGAATTATGAAAAGTGACGTTTATAGAAAGTGTAGCAATTGCTATATTCTTGAAATTTGTAATATGGGATAGTATACATATATTCGAACCCGAATTCTTAACAATTGGTGACAGAAAAATGTGATGTCATTAACTAGATCTACAGTAGAGGTGAAATCGATATTGATGGAAAAATTAATGAACAAGAAGAACAACATTGGAAAAATTGGAGAAATAAAAAGAGCAACTGAAAGAAAAACGTCTAGAACAGGAAAAGTTGGATAATTAGAAATGTCGATAATTGGAGAAGTTGGATGAACAGAAACGTCGAGAACACGAAATCCTGGAAGATACGCAATTATTACAGAACATTTTGGAAGATCTTGACCAGGATAGGCAGGAGGATATGCAGCAGAGCTGTGCCAAAGCATTGTGCTTTGTGCTTGTGAAAGCACTCGGAGCCCTTTTGTGCTCCCGGGCACTGTGCTTCCGAGCCCTTTTCAAAAGCAGTGCTTAGTGCTTAGTAATTGAAGTCCTTCGACAAAAGGCTTTGTGCTTAGTAATCCCAAAAGTGCTCCCGAGCACTGAAGTGCTCCCAAGCACTTCAGCGGATTACTAAGCACTAAGCCCTGAGCCAAACTTGTCGTAACACGAATATGCGTATGCGGCAGCGCTATGATCGTGTGTTGATATCATTCCAGTGATAAACATCCCACGTTAGTGTCAAGTCAATAAAAACATTATTTATAAAGTACAACACCCCCTTCCATCAAGTGCTCCTGTTGAGAGACTGTTTTCATTTGCGTCTATAGTAAATGCATCAAGACGTCGTGCTCTGAGTGACAGGAACTTCGAAAACTTAGTTTTATTAAAAGCTAATGGGGATGTTCGAATTTTTTTTCATTTTGATGAGTTGTACACCATTACTTATAATGTTACTTGTATGTAGTCAATACATTGAATGAAAACATTGGATTTTTTTATGGGCATGGAACTCGACTACCTAAATCGCATAGTTTTTCAGTACCTATATTCTGATGAAATATGAATAATACGCATGGGATTTTAAATATGAAATAATGAATATTTCAATACTCTGTGCTTTCCATAAGGGTTTCTCCTATTTGATATATTAATCATCACTTTGGTGATTAAATACTAATACTAAGATTCTACACAGGTCCTTTTTTATCCTATTTTCAATAAAATCTGTGTCATTTAGCTAATATCAATGTCCGTAGGTCAAAAAATACAGAAGCATATCTTGCTTCTGTATCATTTAAATTGAATGATCTTTATGAAATTGTTCAAAAATGGTGTGTGAGAATGCCTATGCTTATAGTTATTTATGTATCAAGGAAGTTATAAGGATGTTAACTACAGAGGGCAACAGATTTTAATCCCGAGGGACGTAAGTCCTCCTCCGTACAATGTACAATTTTTCTGAGAATTTAGTGGAATTCCAATATTCAATTGGATCTTTCCCTGAACTTCTCTTCGAGCAAAATGACGTGCGGGATAATGAAATCTACTGAACCCCATTGAAAATGTTCTGCTCTTTTCAAATATCTCAATCAAATCCCAAAATTTTTAATATACAGGGTGTTGAATCTCCGCTTGGAAGAAGTCCCATAATTTTCAAATACGGACCTGGAATTTTCTGGAAATTTACGTTCCAAATATCAACCGACTATGCTGGTTGGTTCAAAAGTTATGAGGATTTGAAATTGTTGGTGCATAAACTCGGTTATGGAATTGATTAGACCTATCATATTATATCGATTTTTTGGACTCGCCTAGGATAGCTCTAGCTCAGGTTGTCGTAGGTATGTTCATTTACCAATGAAACACCCTGTATAGTTCTGTACCAGCTCATAGTGAGCATCGAATTCGTAACACCCTGTGCATCTCTTCTCACTCGTCAATGATCTCATACTCATATGCCAGCTTACAATTTCTTTACCGATTAAAATAACCTCTATTTCAACAATTCCTCAAAAAGTACTTAGGGCTTAGTGCTCGAAATGTCAAATTACTTTCACAAAGTGCTTAGTAATCGCAAGCCTTTTGTAAAAATAAGTGCTCAGTGCTCGAGACCGGAACCTTTTTTTTTCAACAAAAAAAGTCGTTTCCGAACAACAAGAGAGTTAAAAAGTAGAAGTACTGGAGGCTGGATTGTCAATAATGCTGATGATTTGTCTTGACAAACTAGCGAAGAGAAATATTATCACTATAAGAAAGTAAAAACGAAGGAACGATATCATTAATTTGAGGAGAACCACCATTGAAACTCGGATGAACGCCAGAAGAATTATGGATTGATTGGGCCGATACTTGGTGTAAAATAATAAACATATTAAAACAATGGTTAAAAATAACAATTTACACATTTATTATAACAAATAACGCATGACGCACGTTTCGGTGGAACTTCACCTTCTTCAGATGCTAAAGGCAAACTAACTATGATTCTCTGTTATATCGAAAACAAGAAATGACAAATTATGTAGAAGGGGTAAAACCAAATATGGTTACAAGTAATTATTAGAAAAGGAAAAACCAATTCTGAACTGCTAGTCAGGTAGTTCGGTAATTTTGAAAAGATTAAGAAGGGGGCTTGAAGTATGATCGATTTGGCTATTCAATAGGCGACCGGAATGCTTGTATTTATTTATCTGTAATGATTCTAAAAAATTAAGTTTAATTCCCTTACTTTCAGTATTTAATATTTTAAAATCGAAATTGAATGTGTGATTTTCTTGGATTAAATGGTTTGCATAATGTGAATCCGACTTCTGATTAACAAGGCTATGTTTGTGTTCTGAAATTCTAGTTTGAAAACTTCTGAAAGTTTTACCAATGTACAACTTATTACAATCGCCACAATTAATTTTATAAACTCCTGATTTATTATCTTCATGAACTTTCGATTTATTATTTTTTATATGATTTCCTAAATTATTACCGGTACGATAAGCAATGTTAATGTTGTGCTTAGATAAGAGAGATTTAAGTTTTTTACTTGAATTTCCGATGAAAGTGAGGCTGTTGTATTTGATATTATTTTTAGTTAGGGGGTACACCTGGTTAATCGCATTTTTGAAAAACTTTTTATCTATCATATTGTCTATAATATTGGGATCATAATTATTATTTACGGCAATTTGTTTAATTATATTTTTCTCGATGTTAAAATTGGCATTTGAAAGTGGAATATTTACTAAACGATGTACCATACTATTGAAACTCACTTTAGAGATGGAAAAACATAACTCAATTAACTATTTGGATTTGAAAATAACAAAAGTAGATAACAAACATAATTTTTCAATTTTTCGCAAACCATCGCACACTGATAGCGTCATACATAGTACTTCCCTACATCCTTTCCAACATAAAATGGCAGCTTTCAATAGTATGGTACATCGTTTAGTAAATATTTCACTTTCAAATGCCAATTTTAACATCGAGAAAAATATAATTAAACAAATTGCCGTAAATAATAATTATGATCCCAATATTATAGACAATATGATAGATAAAAAGTTTTTCAAAAATGCGATTAACCAGGTGTACCCCCTTACTAAAAATAATATCAAATACAACAGCCTCACTTTCATCGGAAATTCAAGTAAAAAACTTAAATCTCTCTTATCTAAGCACAACATTAACATTGCTTATCGTACCGGTAATAATTTAGGAAATCATATAAAAAATAATAAATCCAAAGTTCATAAAGATAATAAATCAGGAGTTTATAAAATTAATTGTGGCGATTGTAATAAGTTTTACATTGGTAGAACTTTCAGAAGTTTTCAAACTGGAATTTCAGAACACAAACGTAGCCTTGTTAATCAGAAGTCGGATTCACATTATGCAAACCATTTAATCCAAGAAAATCACACATTCAATTTCGATTTTAAAATATTAAATACTGAAAGTAAGGGAATTAAACTTAATTTTTTAGAATCATTACAGATAAATAAATACAAGCATTCCGGTCGCCTATTGAATAGCCAAATCGATCATACTTCAAGCCCCCTTCTTAATCTTTTCAAAATTACCGAACTACCTGACTAGCAGTTCAGAATTGGTTTTTCCTTTTCTAATAATTACTTGTAACCATATTTGTATTTACCCCTTCTACATAATTTGTCATTTCTTGTTTTAGATATAACAGAGAATCATAGTTAGTTTGCCATTAGCATCTGAAGAAGGTGAAGTTCCACCGAAACGTGCGTCATGCGTTATTTGTTATAATAAATGTGTAAATTGTTATTTTTAACCATTGTTTTAATAACCAGAAGAATTAATTGAGGTCGAAGAATAAGACCCAGAAATTTAATGCGGTCACGTGATTTTTCTGCCCATTAACCTCATACTACATCCATGATATTCCAATGACAGATTTTTCCATAAGATTCAAAGAAATTCAGATTTTGCCATACAGGTGCTACTAAAAGGGGTTCCTATGATAGCTTAAAAAATATAGTGAAACCAGAAGTGTTAATAATCAATTTAACGGTTCGAATGTTATTCAAATTAGCGGTGATTTCAAAAATATCTTTGAAAAATACTAATACAATCAATACTCGATTTCTTTGGCAAATTCGGATATGTGATTCTACACTTGAACCTTCGATGTATAACTCGATAAAGCGGAGGAAGAATTTACACAGAAAAACTCAATTTTGAAAAAAATTACAAAAGGCATAATAATTCAAAATAATTCCAACTATTGCCTGATCCACGAGAAACCTGAACTAGATAATATGCATGCGTGCGGATCATCTATTCGAAAAAAAAACGTTCGAATTGATAACACTTGCGCAAACAGTTGCTAACAGACTAGGAGCTCATGGTAAAATAGTTTCCCTATAATGACGTCGGATGAAAAAGTATGTATTACAAAGGTCTTAGCATATCATTGATGATACTCGAGATCTGGCAGCCATACCACATTGTATTCATTTTCTATCAAATGTCAAAGTACATAAAAGTTCTCGCTAATTTACCACATGAAGACCATTGGATAATTGAAAAGAGTTGTCTGGCAGTCGTCGATTGTTGCCAAATGTGTCTGGCGAAGGTCAAGAGAAGCAGAAAAATTTTGGAAGTTACCCTAAAATTACCTCGCACAAAACTTAGAAATTATTGAAACCTAAACTCGGAGAATCTGAATATTCAAGTTTGGCTGTCCTGTCTTAGCATATCGTGGATGATATTCGAGGTCTGGCAGCCATACCACATTGTATTAATTTTTTGTCAACTGTCGAAGTACATAAAAGTTCTCGCTGATTCGCCCCATGAGGACCCTACAGCGCACCATATTCAAAAAAAGCTTTTAGTATTGGACAACTAGAAACAGTGGTCCATTAGTTATTCAGTGCTTGTGTTAAGTTTTTGTTTCGTTGAGTGCTTTGTGTCTGCCTTTCTTTTACTGCGGTTTTTACAGAATTTCTGATAAGTTCATTCAGGTCTTCTATATTCGAGTCTGATACAGTCTTCATATGTGCTAGGTGTAATTTGATTCTATGTTGATACTAAGATTCATCTCTAAGCGATCTCCATTTGCTGGATGTCGGTTGTTCAATAAGCTTTCGCCGCTCTCTCTTGATATTGATTGAAATTTCAGATCGGACCAGCCTGTGATCGCTGCCTATTGAGAACTTATTCAGCACAAATATATCCCGCACCATTTCCTTTCTGTTAGATATGATTGAGTCGATTTCATTCTTTGTAGAACCGTCGCGGCTGATCCAGGTCCACTTTCGCTGTGGAATTTTGCGATAGAAGCTGTTCATTGCATAAAGGTTATGTTGTAGAAGAAATTCAAGAAACTTTTGGCTTCTCTCATTTCTTTCTCCAAATATATATAGCTCTTGGTTAGAAATGATTAAATATTAATAATTCAAACCAAACATTTGGCTTAATGTTTCAAAAATATATATCAAAAATTAACAAGAAGTTGTCAACATGTTACGGGTAATGAACCTATTCTCAAGACTAATAGAAAAGAGATGACAGCAAATTTATTTTTAAAACAGGGAGAATGAGTGGGGACAAATGGAGTTCCTATTGATCGTTTACAATGGGTTGTTGATTTTTGTGAGAGCTGGTTATCTCTAAAGCTTTTAAAAGATCGAATCGTTTACCTTTGTTACCTACATGACAGACCTATACTCCAAGTCAAAGATGGTGGATCTATGGTCCTAACTCCATGTTCCAGGAGGTTTTGGATATCATTTGACTTATATAAAATTCAAGAAAAAAAATAGGCAGCAACTTGTATTTGTTATACAAAAATTGTAACTGACAGAAAATACAACATGTTGAAATATCCTATGAAAATTAATGGAAATATCGATTATAGATTTTTTCAGAGACCAAACTAGGGTGTGTATCATCTAATGAAAAAATACTGTTGAAAACTGATAAACATATCGTTGTACAAAAATTCTCGAAAAAAATAACAGGGTGAAATATCCTATGAAAATAAATATTTATATGAGTGAAATATCGATTATAGATTTTTCAGTCACAACTAGGGTAGGTATCAATCAATAAAAAAATATGATTTGAAAATCATAAATATATCGTTATACAAAAATTCTCAGAAAAAATGACAGGGTGAAATTATCTTTGAAAAAATATTGCTGTCCATTAAAATGTCAAGTAAAAAGACTTGATGCGGATTCGGTTGATTGAATAGCATCCTGTTAATGTAAATCATATGAACATTGTAGATGTTATTGTATTACTTATGAATACCTTGAAAAATAAAAGTATCAGTTTCCTCATAAGAGTTTGTTTTATTTTCAAATGATATTTAGTCCTTATTTCTTATTATAATTTATTTACCTATTATCATACTCAAAAGATTACTCAATTGTTCTGATAAACTTACAGATTGACATGTTAATTGAAATACTTTGTCTATTTCAAATGGAAATGATCTGGTTGCTTCATTCAAAAATTCGTTAGACTCATAGACCGTATCATCTTTCATGGAGTAGAGAATACCATCAGTATATATACAGATGTGATATTCTTCACTTATGAATTTAAAACTTTTTCTTCTCCACGTACATTCATCAAGTTCCATACAATATTTATCTTCATGAAATATATATCTTTGCCCTTTATAAGTGTTAACAACACCATTAGTTTTACTATCATTTCGAATATCCATTTTTTCAAAATTTTTCTGTTCAATCATACCAAATTTATATGAACTTATTCTATCAGAATGAGAAATATAAAATAGAGCTATTTCACGATAAGTTATTTGATATAAAATAACACCAGATTTGAAATTAAATCTATATAGTGGTATTTATTATGCTGATAGATAAAATGGATCACTTATAATTTTATCTACTAAAGATATAACCCACACTCATGATTCATAAAAAATAAATACATGATTATTTATTATAAAAAGCCTATCAATTTTCGATTTTACTTCACATAAATTAGGCTGATAAGTTTGTTTTTGTAAATCATCTACAACAGGAGACTTTTTAGTCAGTATAATTATGATTGTTCTTGTTGTTGATCTTGTTGTTGTTGTTGTTGCTGTTGTTGTTGTTGATTTTGATACAGTAGCAGGTGAAGATTTTGTAGGTGAGCTGGTCCGTATAATGGTTTAATTGCGTAAATATCATCGGATAGTAGATCAAGGAATATTTTTTGGTCATCATGAAATGAAAACATAATGAAATCTTTTACATTTAAATGTGATACACCTAAAGAACGACCAATTTCATGAAGTAAAATACCATATAGGGAAGTGTAAACTGGAGGTAGAGTTCTTGATATTTTAAACAATTTCTCAGAGGACTCTGAATGAAATTCGTGACATTTATTATCTTGAGAGAAATATGCGTCTTCTAGCACTTCTAGGTCCATCAAAATTGAATAAGCACTTTTCGTTACCATCATATGATTCATGAAAATTATGATTTATATACTATATGTGATTAGAATGTCAGGATGTGTTTCAGTTTTATGAAACGCCAAACCTGAATTCTTACCCCAAACATTCAATGCAGATCTTGTCATAAGTTCATCATTCATATTTCCTCTTACAAATTTCCAACCAAGTATCTTCTTCAACAATTTGCCCACAATAGCAAAAGTTTTTAGAGAATCTGTAATACCACATCGAAGGTTTTTCACTAAGTTCAATGTTTCATCATTCAATTGACCACTCGATTCCAGATAAAAAAATTCTCTGAATTATTTCACTTTATCTGGTATCCAAATTTCTCTGAATAAGCTTTAGCGTTTAAACCGATATAATCTTTTCTATTGTAAAATAATCGTCATTATTCAAAGTTCCATTCTGTGAAAATACAGGTTGTAGTATTAAAAATGATACGAGTATTATTTTTATATCCGTTCACTATGAATGTCACAGTCAAACTTATTAATAATCATGTAACTCCTACTATATACGAATAAAACCCGAATAAGCTAAAATTTCAAGAATCAACTGTAAAGTTTTTAGTTCAATTAAAAAATTCAGTGAAATAGGATATATTCTCCATCCAATCATGAATTCATCTTTCAGAGTCGCAGAGTAACAAATACTAGAAATTTACGACATTAAAAGGGGAAATTGATATTTTATAACATCTCGCTTCTTTTGCTTAAAATATCATTCATTTGATATGTTCAAATACCTCAGATGAGGTGGAATATAAATAATTTTCTCATTTAGCAACTGAGAACACTTTTTCTACTTCATAGAAAAACACTTCAGTTCCACAGATGTTTTCTCCTACCCCATTATTCTTCATTGAACCAGAAGTGTTAACAATCAATTTAACGGTTCGAATGTTGTTCAAATTATCGGTGATTTCAAAAATATCTTTGAAAAATACTAATACAATCAATACTCAATTTCTTTGGCAAATTCGGATATGTGATTCTACACTTGAACCTTCGATGTATAACTCGATAAAGCGAAGGAAGAAGTTATACGGAAAAACTCAATTTTGAAAGAAATTGACTTCAATCACAACTTGTGGAACCGTGAATTCGAATTACAGAAGGCATAATAATTCAAAATAATTTCATCTATTGCCTGATCCACGAAAAACCTGAACTAGATAATATGCATGCGTGCGGATCATCTATTCGAACAAAAAACGTTCGAATTGATAACACTTGCGCAAACAGTTGCTAATAGACTAGGAGCTCATGGTAAAATAGTTTCCCTATAATGACGTCGGATGAAAAAGTATGTATTACAAAGGTCTTAGCATATCATTGATGATACTCGAGATCTGGCAGCTATACCACATTGTATTCATTTTCTATCAAATGTCAAAGTACATAAAAGTTCTCGCTAATTTACCCCATGAACACCCCTCAGTATTGGATAAT
Source organism: Cynegetis impunctata (assembly GCA_030704885.1). NCBI lineage: Eukaryota > Metazoa > Arthropoda > Insecta > Coleoptera > Coccinellidae > Cynegetis > Cynegetis impunctata. Next base: position 62,405 of record JARQZK010003728.1, read on the forward strand.
TGAAAAAAGTTGTCTGGCAGTCGTCGATTGTTACCAAATGTGTCTGGCGAAGGTCAAGAGAAGCAGAAAAATTTTGAAAGTTACCCTAAAATGACCTCGCACAAAACTTAGAAATTATTGAAATATTAAACTCAGAGAATCTGAATATTCAAGTTTGGCTGTCCTGTCTTAGCATATCGTGGGTGATATTCGAGGTCTGGCAGCCATACCACATTGTATTAATTTTTTGTCAACTGTCGAAGTACATAAAAGTTCTCGCTGATTCTCCCCATGAGGTCCCTACAGCGCACCATATTCAAAAAATAGCTTTCATTATTGGATAACTAAAAACAGTGTTCTGGCAGTCATCAATTGTTGTCAAATGTGTCTGGCGAATGAAAAATTTGGAGTGACCTCGCACAAAAAATTGAAAATATTGAAGAATAAAACACGAAGAACCTAAATATTCAAGTCTGGCTCTTCTACGATATTGCAAACTAGGTCCTGCAATGCATTAAGCTCATACTTAAGTGATCTAACTAACGCACTGAATTGCATAAGTATGTACAATATTTTAAAAATTACCTTGAATGGCTGTTGGAGTTTATTCAGAACAGTGAACTGTATTGAACTTTTCTTGATTTATTGTGCCTTATAGAACAAAAACACTTCTTCTTTGACTATATATTATAATATTGTATCTCAACTTGAACTGAACGCAAAGAAAGTCGAAGAATTACTCTCCTACTCTTACTACCCCGAAAAATGAATGGTAACAATATCCCAACGCCAATTGCGCACATGCGCATGTGAAGAAGGATTATCAGATCTTATTTAAAAAGCTAAAATCGTTTGAACATGCCCCCCGCCTTGAAATGGTAAAGTTTCATAATTACCGAATCTCGAACTTCTTTCAGTTAAAAAAATAAATAAATACAATTTCTGAAACTTTTCGTATTAACTATCACTTAACATAACACTTATGCCTATTTTTAATTATAACTAGGCTGCCTATTCTCACCCCTGGAATAGATTTTTTCCACTTTCGACGCCGCTGCAACTCAGATATATATTCAATCGACCATCTCTTCCAAAAATTTTGTTTCATGGAATGGAGACGTTGATATGAAGATAAGCGGTTTTCTTGAATGTGAGTTACATCTGGTTCATAAATGGAATGAAGAGGACGACCCAAAAGGAAATGTGATGGAGTTATAGGATTGAAATCACTTGGATCATTTGAAAGGGGTGAAAGAGGTCGAGTATTTAATATTTATTCCTTCAATCTGTACTAAAATAGTGAGAAAATCTTCGCAAGTGAAGTAAGAATCTTTTAAAATGCGTTTCAAGTGACTTTTCATGGCTTTCACTCCACACTCCCAAATGCTACCAAAATGTGGACTGTAACTAGGAATGAAACTCCATTGAATGTCTAAGGAAATGCAGTTGTCAATAATATTATTTTGTTTTTGATTGCTCTTAAGAAATTCGGACAAAGTTCTCAGTTCATTGCCAGCTCCTACAAAATAAGTATCATTGTTTGACAAAACTTCGTTTGGCTTGCCACGACGTGATATGAAGCGTTTCAAAGCTGTTAAGAAATTTTGAGTACTCAAATCAAAAACCAGTTCTAAATGAATTGCCTTCGTACTGAGGCAAATGAATAAATTTACATAACCTTTATAGATCTTACAACCTCTGCCCTTTCTGTCCTTTGATAGAAAGTCGACGCCAGTAGTAAGAAAAGAAAACTTGGATTTACTCTATAGTTTGGAAGATCAGCCATTAAGAGAGACGTAGAGGATGGATTGGACATAAAACAGGTGATACATTTGTGCACAATTTTCTTCGCAGCATTTTTTCCATGAATGGGCCAATATTTTTTCCGAGTTTAATGAAGTAGCTGTTGAGGACCACAATGACATGACCTGATATGGATATCCTCGAAAATGAGTGAAATGAGGTGATACTTGGAAGGTAGCAGAATGGCATGCGTTTTATCAATATTGAAACTAGAATTACCCAATCTTCTCCCAACTCGTAAGACAGCTGCTGCATCAATGAATGGATGAAGAGACAGAATTTTTGATTAAGAAAACAAAGACCTTTTCAATGACAAACTTTTAATTTCTGCGTAGAAAGCTTGATTTTGAATTATTTTGATTAAACTAACTTCGGCCTTTCGAATTTTTTCTGAAGAGAGCTCCGTGATATTTCGGAGAAGAACGCATGTTATGTATAAAACGAAAGCAATAAGCTACAGTTCGTTTCAAACGGGTAACTGACGAAAACCTTTCGAAAGGAAAATCTGAAATAGGAATGGCGAGCAGCGCCACAGGATTTTGCTTCATTTCGGGAAGGTCATTTCTTCGATGTGGTTGAGCAAGGATCTATAACCCTAGTTAACAAATCAGAAGAGTTTTGCTGGGTTCCGAGATAATACCATTTTCCGGTATCCGAGTTTGAAGAAATCTCAGAGACCCTATTGCCGACGAATGTTTTTAGAGTATTGGATGGTGTTTTATCCACCCCAGTACTATTGTTGAATCAGTCTAGAATATGACCTTGACCATCAGACGAGATAAAACTACGGCTCCACATAACTCCAACCTTGATAGAGTAATAGGAGCAAACTTACTCTTCGCGCATAGGAGCATGACGGTAACATTGCCGTAGGAATCAATACTACGAACATAAATAGCGTCACCATAGGCTTGCTCCGAAGAATCGTAGAAACCATGGGTCTCAAGACGAATTGAGTTTGCACATTTACAGTGGCGAGCAATACTAAAATTATTCAAGGAAGGAAGCTGATCCTTAAATGAAAGCCATTCAGTGTGAATGTAAATAGGTACAGACTGATCCCAATCCAACTGATCAGACCATATTCTTTGAACCTAGAATCTTGGTACTTTCAATAAGTTGAATGAAATTTGAATCATTATTGTTCAACCGAAGGCTTCGTAGGACGGACGAATCATTCGAAACCCATTTTCTGAGTGAAAAGCCGCTACTAAGAAGAATATCATTGATTCCTAAGCACAAGCCTTGGAGCTGTGGGGAAGAGTCTGAAGCAGCCAATAGATCATCCATATAAAAATCAGAAGCAATAACTTTGGAAGCCTCAGGAAATTTAGAATCAAAATTTTTTGAAAGTTGAAGAAGACATCTGGTGGCTAAGAAAGAAGCTGCTTCAGTACCATACGTTACAGTATTAAGCTGGTAAACTGTTAAATCATCAGACGCATTGAATATCCACAAAATTTGTTGCAAATATCGTTGGCTAGGCATTATTTCAATCTGCCTATACATTTTTTTTATGTCCGCAGAAACGACATACGTATGCTGACGATATCGAAGTAAAATAGACAGTAGATCGCTTTGAATAACAGTGCCGATCATTTGAAGGTCGTTGATCGCCACACTTGTTGAAGATGGAAATGATCCATTGAAAACTACACGGATCCTAGAAGTTAAACTATCCTACTTCACTACAGCATGATGAGGCAAAAAATAAGAAGAGCGAGGAGAATACTGAGTCTAGAATAGCCTCACAATTCTTAGGATTTCCACGTGAATCATAAACTATCAGACTCACAGTAGATAATAACACTTGATTGACCGGAAAGTATGAAGAAAGCGTGGTGTTTTATCAGTAGAGAACTGAGGGTTATTTGTATCAAATTGAAGAAGGGTAAGTTGTTTTATACCACACTTTTGACACTTTCCAAATTTACAACCTCTTTTAACGTGTCCAGAATCAAGACAATTCAAGCAAAATTTTGATAGCTTCTGCTCTTTGTGTAGGTAATACTTAAATTTAGAAAATCAGAACAGTTAGCATTTTTATGAGATTTTGAGCAATACTGACATTTCATTTGAGTGGAAATGAAGGAATTTGCATCTCTATTATTTGAAAACCTTTTATTATTAACTTTTAGAACTGAATCAGATTCATGATGTTTATAATAATGATTCTCTAAACTTGTTGCACGATCTTTGAGAAATTCCAATAAATCATTAAAATAATGTGCGTCCCTTTTATGAGTTTCCCACTGTCTTTCTGTTGGAAAGTCTAACTTTGTGAGAAGAATAAAACTCAAAAAAGAACCCCATTGAGCAATTGGTTCCCTAAAATTTTTAATGATCTCAAATTACTTGAAACTTCATCAGTTAGTTGTCTGATTTGAGAGAAATTTTCCTTCCCTATTTTTGGCAAGTCAAGAATGGCTTTAATGTGACTATTAATTAATAATCCTTTATTATTATAACGCTCACTCATATCAACTGCCAAGCTACGGAGAACTTGTCTGATGAAAGTGGTAGAGAATTCATAACCTTAGACGCATTTCCCGAGATTGACAATTTAAAATAATGAAATTTTGGAATTTGGTTCAATGATGGATATTTTATTATTAAGGATTCGAAAGTCTCATGAAAATTTAACCACTTATTAAATTTTCCGTTGAATTTTGGAAGATCAATGGTTGGTTACGTGATATTGAAATCTTGAACCGAATTGGTACAAGAATGACCAGAACCGGCGGAAGCTACATACTTCTAACTTATCTTCTACAATGAGTAGTTTTGCTTGAGATAAAAAGGAATAAAAACTGTCTTAGAATTCCTTTCTAACATTATCTTCCTCATTTGGATACTCAATTTGACAATCAATTTCATCCTGAATGGACTCAAAATTGTCAATTAATTTTTCTACCCTTTCAACGCGCGCTTGAAGTTCTGCCATTGAAATATTTTCCAAACCTTGTGAAGATTCAACAAAGGTTTTGAAATTATTAAATTTCGTTCACATTGATCCACGGTTCTTTTCTTAAGTGATCTAATGTCTAATTTAATGGCATAATGAATAAATTGAGTTATGCACTATTTAAGTAATAAAATTGACCAAATACGCAAATAATTCAATTTAAGATAGGGCAGTAACTGATGTGAAAAAAAGAAAGGAAAATCTACTCACAATCGCTTAAGTGAATCTTGCTTGATGTTCTGGCTGAAGTAATATCGAGAGGTAGAAAGAACATTTATCGGTACTTATTCTTCCACTGGCCAACTGGAACATCTGCTACTACCTGCTTACTTGACTGAAGCGAAAACGGCAAAAATGGCGATCGTGAATCGATGAATTTATTGGTTATTTTGCTGCATTTACTGATGCAATCCGGCTCGAAGGACCAAAATATGTTGAAGTTTATTTTACATAGTGGGCTGTATTGAACTTTTCTTGATTGATTGTGCCTTATAGAACAAAAGCACTTCTTCTTTGACTATATATTTCAATATTGTAACTCAACTTGAACTGAACACAAAGAAAGTCGAAGAATTACTCTCCTACTCTTATTACCCTGAAAAATGTATGGTAACAATATTCCTACGCCAACTGCACACATGGGCATGTGAAGTAGGATCATCAGATCTCATTTAAATAGCTAATAACGCTTGAACAATGAACCTGTAAAAAAGTTGAAAAATATCAAAAACCGAAGCTTGGAAAACTTGAATATTCAAATCTGGCAGCCCTATAATGTTGAAAAGTTGATCTGGCAATGCCTCAAACTTATAAAATGTTGATCTCGTCAATTGCATACATGTACAGGGTGAGTAATCACTGCGTAATTCTTCCATAGCTCAAAATCTATTGAAGATACAGAGAAACTTTACACAAAAAAGTTATACAGTAAGTTGAGAACTACATTCTAAAACTATTTTCAGATATAGAAGGTGCACCAATTTTTCTTGAAAAAATAAATTGCATTTTTCAAACGAAACGCCCTATATATTATCAAATATTCAGAAAGTATGTTTCAAAGTTAGTATTTTCTGAAAATTTGAAATTAAAGTTTTTCAAAAATGGTGGAGTAACAAGGCTTTAAATTATCATTCTTTCACTTTAAAGACCCTTTATCTCGGTCAGTTTTGAAGATAAGCTTCTAGGGTCGTATCTCATCCGATCCTCGTTTTTTAAGTAGCTTCTGACAGTTTGCATAGATATAAAAAAAATTATTTTAAATTTTCTAATTTCACGTGACTTGAAAAAAAAAATTCACTTTGATGTTGAACGTACAAGTAAACCTTTTAGCTGACAGTCGAAAGATTTGACTCTTGAATAAACTATCAATACAGCTGGATCGTTAACAGGTGTAAGGTACTTCACTAATTCTATTTGTGCGCGTCAACCTTGGTGCAGAAGTCACTCCATGCGAACAACAATAATATCTCACGTTTTGGAATCAATCGGCTTAAAAAAGTATCAAGATATTACAGCGGATCTGCAGAAACGCAACAAAGATCATGCATCCTCACAAATAGAAAAATTTTCAATACAAGTTTAGATGCCAATGAATTATTTAATATTTTTAACGGAAAAGCTACACGAACACCTATAGCTGATTCTTGGATCAATATTGAATGGAACTGATCTGAGAACAAAATTCATTTTGGAATGCACCAATGACAACAATCGTTTCGAAAAGCCTATAAAACAAACAAACATTTTGAACTTTAATGAGACTTCAAATAAGAAAAAAGTTAATATAGTTCAAAAAGTTCAAGAGTTCAAAATACAGCGGGAATTCGGTCGACTTCTTAGTGTTGCTCTGCAACAGAAATTAGATATAAAAATAATTTCAGAGTATCCGTTTACTCCAGTTCCATTATCACTGTGTCACATCGATGACACTCTATGTAGAAAGGATGAATTAATCCTGTTGAAAACTTTAGAAGAGCTCGATATCGAGTAATAGCCCTCAAAATGTGGACGGTGTTATTATAGACAGATTATTTTTTTTACATTCTTTAAGTGAGGCCCCTTTAACATTTCCAAACATTTCTAGAAAATTACTAGTGATGTTTATGCTGTACAGAATTTTTCAGAAATTCCATCACAGAAGAAATTGTTTGTAGAATGTATGGAGAACTGAAGATAAATGATGTAAATGAAGCAAGATACGCAATCTTTGTAAAAAACATCCAAGCTAAAAATACAGATGAAAAATTTACTGAAAAGATTGTGAACTGCGATGCGTCATACTCTCCACCTTGCCAATCAAAGCTTCGACAACAGATCTTAAGGGCTTTTCAAATTGACTCTCTATGGATTAATGCGCATAAAGTTGATCCAACAAATTCAGACCGAACTGATAATGGATGGAAAAATGTAAACGGCAAGTATGAGTTGAATTGCTTCGAAGGTGATCAACTACCAATATTGGTTAACGAGGTGATCATTCAAGAAGAAAATCGATTTCATATCTTAACCAGCCAAATTTTCAGATGACGAGTATGGAACTGACGAGGAAGACGAAGAAGAAAGCCATATAGATTAAAAATACTTTTTAAATAATAGGGTTATATTTTAATTTGATATTAAATAACTTAATCACCTACAGTTGCAAATGTTTTACTGAATAGTCAGTATGTTGTGTTTACAAGCTTACTGAACTTCTGACTTAAATGAAAAATAAACTATCAATATTATCTCCTCCAGACTAACGTTACAATATTTCAACAATGAATGCGTAATGCGCGCTAAGGTGACCAGACTCTCGACACTGGTGGGACCTACCTCACAATATTGACTTCCTTCAACCTTGAATATTTGTCCTTTTTTCCTTCATATTTACAAATTTTACTAAATGCACTAAATACTAATGCCATTTAGTGCGTTAATTTTTAAGATATTGTCAATAATTATGCAATTCAGTGCGTAAGCTAGATCACTTAATAATAAGCTTAAGGCATTGCCAGACCTACTTTGCAACATCGCAGGGCTGCCAAACTTGAATATTTAGATTCTCCGAGTTTAATTATTTAATAATTTCTGAGTTTTGTGCGAGGTCATTTTAGGGTAACTTTCAAAATGTTTTTGCTTCTCACATATGACAACAATCGACGACTGCCAGACAACTCTTCTTAGTTGTCCAATACTAAGGAGTCTTCATGGGGTAAATCGGCGAGAACTTTTATTTACTTTGACAGTTGATATAAAATAAATACAATAAGGTATGTCTACCAGACCTTGAGTATCATCAATGATATGCTAAGACCTTTGTAATATATACTTTTTCATCTGGGCTCATTATGTGGTAACTATTTTAACATGAGCTCCTAGTCTATAAGATGTTTAATCTGATAATATTATTCAGCGAGAAATTATGAACGAACAATTTGATTATAGTACATTTTTCAAAAACTCATTATGGAACACAACTAAATATTTTGGAGTTCTAGCTTTACAATGATCATATCTAACAAGCACATGGATAATTCCTCACTGCAAGTTCATACTTAATTGGTTGCGTTATTCGAAATCAAGGAGATGCATTCTTCGTTCCTACTCTTTAAAAAGCAATACAAATTCTTATTAATATGTGCGGAAATCGTCCAATTAATGAAAATGATCTATGTCTATAGATCATTTTTATTAATTGGTCTTGCTTGCCTAAGCAGAAACCAATATGGAACGTCCAATGTATCGACCGTACCAATAAATCATTCCAGGTAGAATATCCGGATTCAGTCTATGACAAAATAACTTATTTGAAAATATATTTTCTCTAAATTTAGTCACTTCTTAATAACTTCTTCAGAAGAAACTATAATAGTATAAACACAGATATACAGTAGAACCTAGCTCAACAATTATATTCCTGGCCAGACAGGTACAAATAAAGCCGTCAACGAGAAAAAATTAATGAAATGGGTCAAATTGCGAAATGAAAAATGAAAGAAATAGATACAAGAAAAAAAAACTTCAATGTAATCAGTTTAAAATGAAGTCCGGTCTTAATCAGATGCAGAACAGTCAAATAAAGGTTGCTCAGATGTCCTGTATCAGATCTAAAATTTACAATGTTGTACCTTCTGCTAATATGCTATATTTCAAGAAACAACTTACCTACTTTTATAAAGTTTTTCTCGTTTCTTGACATCCGATTAGTGAAGGAATGATCATTATTCAAGTAAAGTACTACTACAGCACAGGAGTTCTAACCTAAACGGTATCACTCCAATGCTGCTCCACTCTCTGGTATAAATACTGCGACGTTTATCTAACATAACAGCCACGACGTTCACCACGAATTTCGTGCAAACAATGGTGAGGTAGCGTATTTTTATGTGGGGAAAATCTTTAAACCAGGAAATAATATACAGGGATAATTTATTTATGAAAGGAAGTCTCTCATTAAAACTGTGTATTCGAATCCTCAGTTAGTCGTTGAAAACATTGGAATTGTAAATAAGCCTTCTCAAATCATCCTAGGATAACTAATGTAAACAAATATTTCGAAAATTATTTTCAAATCCTTTCGAAAAGTTTCGTAATATATATGAGTTTTTTTTTTATTTTTCATGGAGTTTCTGGTTAGCAGGATTATATCACAAATAGTTTATGAATATTCCAGATGATGTTTATTACTAGTACCAGTCCAAGATAATCAAACTTTTGTCAGTTCTAATAAATTTAGTGTCTAAAAATGGAATACTCAAATTTTTTTCGAGCTAAGCAATGAATTCTATCTTTGCATTAAAATAATTGAAAATATCCAGCGTTACTGAAATATTCCCTAATGGTACTGCACAGAGAATATCACCAACAAATTTGAAGAACAATTGGAGCTATAATCAGACATATGGTAGTGCCTATCAGTGTTCCAAATATCTACCAAAAGCAAGAACAGTTCAAATTCACATACCATAAGTTTTATGATCGTTTCATCAATTTATAAAATACGAATTTTTTAAATGAGAAATTACATTTGTTACAGAAAGGTTTCAAACATAATATTCAGACTTCTCATTCCATTCCCAAATGTGAATTATAGGAGAAGAATCCAAACTAATTCTCAAAAACGCAAGTTTTTGATTAAAACATCAAGCAGCTAATATTATAAAGAAACAATCTCAAGGTTTCAAATATAATCATTCAGATACAGCCATTATAAAATCAATGAAAAATAAATCGGAATTAAATAGAACTATATTTACAAAAGCTGATAAAGGTTATACGGTAGTAGCGTTAAATCATGAAACATATTTATCCGAAACTAAAGAATTTTTAAACTCTGGTAATTATACAATTTTAAAAAAAAGATCCTACAACAAAATTTTCGAAAATTATCAAAATTGGTATTAATGAAGCAAAGTTAATAATTAGTGATAGTGATATGAGAAAGTTCGTCATAAATAATCCACAAGCACCTCAGTTATATTCTTTAATTAAGTTGCACAAAAATGTTTACCCCATCAGTTTCATATTTAACAGCTCCAGCCGTTAAATTATCGAAATTTTTGATTGACATAATTAAGAAATATACGAAATTTGAACCCAAGTACGGGCAAAACTTCCGAAAACCTGAAATTGTTTCTTCATAAACAAAATTTCAGAGTTTCTTATAAAACCAAAAATAGCCTTGGGAAATTTATCAAAAAAAACAAATCGAAAATCCATAAAGATGAACGTACGGGTGTTTATAGACTCAACTGTAACGATTGTGAAAATTTCTATATAAGAGGTACAAATAGAAATTTCGAAACTCGAATACACGAACACCAACGTAGCTATATTAAGCAGAAAACGGACTCTAATTATGCGTGTCATCTTATTCAAGAAAACCATACCTTTAATCACAATTATAATATATTACAGTTAGAAAATAGTCTCCACAAAATCAACTGTTAGGAATCCCTATACATCAATAAATATAAAAATTCCAGAAACCTAGTTAACGAGCAGATTGAAGTAAACCCTTCTCCTCTTCTTAATATGTTCAATGTACTTATCAATAGCTCTGAATGAATTGCTTATTGATATTTAGTTTATGTTCAATTTTTTGTATAAATAAATTGTGATTGAATTCTTGCACATCACTTGGTGAAACATCATAAAGAATAAAGTATAAACTTTAAAATAAAAACACTTGGCCTATATTTCACAATATAAAAATCAAAACGCGTTGACCTTCTTGAAATTCTCGAAATAAGTTCCGCCCATAATAGTCATTTACCCCTTGTTAACGAACAAATTGATTTTCAGGTATCACCTTTGCTTTTGTCTGTTTTATAAATTAGGATGTAATACTCTCCTGTAGTCAGTCTTGATAATGAGTTCATAACTCGAAACATGTCGACTTTTCGTTACAGCTAAATACAGTATCTAAATATTTTTTATATTGTGAAACATGAGCCAAGTGTTTTGATTTTAAAGTTTATACTTTATTAAATAAACTGTTTTGTAATACCATAATTTAGAACGAGATGAAGTCAATGTTATGACGAAACGCGTTTACTCATTAAACTTTATTTAAACCTGTGAAAAGTTAGTTTTTTGTTTCTTTATGAAGTTATATTTATATATATATATATATATATATATATATATATATACATATATATATATATACATATATATATATATATAAATATATATTAATATATATATATAAATATATATATATATATATATATATATATATATATATATATATAAATATATATATATAATATATATATATATATATATATATATATATATATATATATATATATATATATATATATATATATATATATATATATATATATATATATATATATATATATATATCTCAGACAATTTTTTCGAAAATTGAGGTAGGAGGTTTAAAACGGATGAGAAAAATAGTCTTGCACCTGACTGCTTTCCTTCGATACACTTCAATAGTATGTATTTTATGGAATAAAATACGACTGAAAATAGGTATCGCATCGAAAAAATATGACAATAACACATAAATGTAAGGATATTTATTCATCACAATAGCCTACTTGATTTCATCGATACTATAAATGAGCGGCAAGGTTGAAAAAGTAATGACGAATGAGCTGCAGGTAAGTGAGGTAGTGTAATTAACGATAAGAATTTTCACTCGACAAAAACTTTAGAATTATCGAGAATATGACACAAATACTATGATCACTTGTCTCTTCAAAATTCTTATCGATAATTACACTAATGCACTTACCTGCGGCTTATTCGTCCTTAGTTTATCAACCCCGCTGAACATTTGAAGTATCGATCATACGAAGTGGGCTATTAAAATAAATTGAAAACCCTGTATTTCTATCATATTTTACATAATTCTATAATTTTTACACTACTCCACTCACCTGCTGCTTCTTTGTTATTATTTTTTTCATCCGGCTGACCATTTCAGTCATTCCTAGTGGGCTTATGAGATAAACTAAAAACTCTGTATTTCTATAATTTTTTCTATCGTGAAAATTTTAATCAATAATTATAACACTACCCCACTCACTTACAGCTTCCTTGTTATTGTTTTTGAATCCTGCTGACCATTTCTACGAGCCCTAACAACCATATATTGGGACAAAATAAAATACAGCAATTATATAGGTAGTTGACAGTTATTATTTTTTTAAAATTATTTTTTCATTTAATTACTGTGTTTTCAGTTCATTAGCAATGAATATAGCCAATCAGCAACACAAAAAATAAAATACTTATTCTATCATCACTAATTAACAAGAAAAGGATGCATTTTGTGTGGCAACTAAATAATGGGACAGTATAAAATACATGTCGAACATGAAACAAGTTTAAAGGAATAGACGACGAGAAGACTACAAGAAATGTCAGTTTATTCTAAAGTTAAATTGTTATCGTATTGAGTGAATCAGCGCATATACTGTACAAAATAATGCGTGGTATTTCTACAAGTTCAAAAATTGAGAATTTAGTTAATAAAAGTTATTGTCGCAATTAAACAATACGTAAAGTAGCGGCTGAACATAATATTTCTAAAACTACAATGTGGAATGTAATTAAACATTATGGAGAAAACGAAAATATCTTCCAGAGAAAGGCAAAAGTCCAGGTCGCTCAAAAATAGTTTGCCAGTAATAAAAGAGTCTTGATAAAATTATACAAAAAAGGCAGAAAAAATACTTTAAGGCAAGTTACGGCTGAGTGGAATCATGAAACGAGACACAATTTGTCAGGGAATACTGTCGCAAGTGGAAACATAAAAGGCGACTAAAATTTTATAATTAAATAATTTTACAATAATTATTTTGAATTAACAGGTAACAGTTTAGAAGTGTGTAATACAAATTTTGTATTCTTATAGGCCAAAGAAAAGACAGTGTTAACGGTAAACCAAAAGCAAGCCAGGCTCACATGGGCAAAATCTGAATTGTCTTGGTCGGTAAAAGATTGGTCCCGAGCTCACCAACTTTTGAATTTGGAAATTCGAAAAACGGCATCGTTTGTCGTACGTTTGCCGTTTCAGAGCCGTGAAAGAATTTCTTTTGCTGCGCTTAATTTAAAAAAGTTACAGGTTGGTGCGTCAAATTACCACACTGTATAAATTTTGAAATTCGAACAACGGCATCGTTTGCCGTACGTTTGCTGTTTCAAAGCCGTGAAAGAATTTCTTTTGCCGCGCTCAAAATGAAATAGATACAAGGTGGTGAGCTAACTTTACGAAAGCCAAATCACCACCCTGTATACATTTTGAAATTCGAACAACGGCATCGTTTGCCATACGTTTGCCGTTTCAAAGCCGTGAAAGAATTTTTTTTGCCGCGCTCAATTTGAAAGAGCTACAGGGTGGTGAGCTAACTTCACAAAAGTCAAATCTCCTCCATGTATTAATTTCAAAATTTTAACAACGGCATCGTTTGCCGCACGTTAGCCGTGAACAAATTTTTTTTGCCGCGCTCAATTTGAAAGAGCTACAGGGTGGTGAGCTAACTTAACAAAAGTCAAATCTGCACCATGTATTAATTTTAAAATTCCAACAACGGCATCGTTTGCCGTACGTTTGCCGTTTCAAAGCCGTGAAAGAATATTTTTTGCCGCGCTCAATTTAAAATAGCTAACTTTACAGAAGTCAAATCGTCCCCCTGTATAAATTTTGAAATTCGAACAACGGCATCGTTTGCCGTACGTTTGCCGTTTCAAAGCCGTGAGAGAATTTTTTTTGCCGCGCTAAATTTGAATCAGCTACAGTGTGGTGAGCAGTCTGAGTTACACAGCATATAATACCGTTTTCTAGGTAACCCCGACCATTTTGTCCTTGCAGTTTTTGTGTCTGGCATGATAGGAATATGTTTGCTGGTTTTTTAAAATTAAGATATTTAATATTGAATTTGATGTTTTCTCATGTTGACAGTTTTTCAAAATTTTACCCATCAGCTTCTCCGTTTTTCATTCACGCTTTCAAAATTTACATAACCTCATCTTAGTAAGTATTTTTAGCCTGTTTGTAAATGATGTGTAACTGAGTTCAACAATTGTTCTGACTGCAACCTCAAAATATTATTATATATATATATATATATATATATATATATATATATATATATATATATATATATATATATATATATATATATATATATATATATATATATATATATATATATTATAGATATATATATATATATATATATATATATATATATATATATTGTATATATATATATATTTTTATATATATATATATATATATATTTATATATATATAATTAAGTGAACTAGGACATTTATTTGAAACTAATCAAACAAACCTCCTAGCGGAGCTGGTTATAAGAGTTCACGAAGCATCGAAATATCAACAACTACCCTAGACGGTAATTGTTCGAAATGTTAATTTGTTTATCACAATCAATTGACATCAATTCGATGCGATTCAACATTACACACCGCAGGTAGCAATCGCCCCGAATTTTATCGCAATGACCAATGAATATAAGTAAGAATTATTCGTGTTAAACGGAAAACACGCCCGTGGTTATAAAATTGAGTGAACTAGGACATTTATTTGAATTTAATCAAACAAACCTCCTAGCGGAGCTGGTTATAAGAGTTCACGAAGCATCGAAATATCAACAACTACCCTAGACGGTAATTGTTCGAAATGTTAATTTGTTTATCACAATCGATGGAAATTGATAGACAGACTGTTTCGCCCTTATCGCGGCTCATCAGTATCATCCATCCACCGGGAGTGATAACTAAACCAACATTTCAAACGGTCATACATATTTCTTCTAGCAACTCCATGACATATAAATATGACACAGCGCCACCAGTCG
>JARQZK010003728.1:80000-87500 GCA_030704885.1 Cynegetis impunctata
ATTACAACGCTACTAGGCTTAACATTAGCAGCAGATATTCCTATACAAAGCCGTGAACAGCACAATGATGAGTGACCCTTATTGATACAATTCTTTTCTTCATTAGTCTGTAAAAGCAACACTTTTTATTCTCATTTTCACCGAAAATACTCACTATTGCAGCGTATCGCAAAAAATGAGTCAACGGAAGTAGTTTTTCTATCCGTCGTAGACCTCGTAGAACACGATTTTCGAAAAATGTTTCTTGTCTGATACCTATGTAGGTATGTATATATAAATTTGTGCATATTAGCATTTCCAGCGGCTCCTATCGAGTCAACCTGAATTTGGTACCTGTGATTGTTTTTGTTGCAGAAGGAGAGCTGCAACAGCCGCCATTTTTTCCTATCTGACATGTTTTTTTCATCTGACATTTTAAAACTTATCATATGATAGCTGTCAAGAAAAAATTTCCACTTATTAATTTTGTTCGCCTAGCTTGGCAGGAGGAGAAAAATTTCCGAAAAATTAGAAGGTTGTTATTAGGGTTGCCAACCCTCCTGGACTACCCGGGAGACTCCGGTAATAATGGTTATCCTTCCGACCTCCCGTCTTATTTGACATTCTTTGTCGTTTCAGAACATTTATTTATGTATTTGTAACCGACATTGAAAAAATGTTCCGGAATATAAAGATTAATCCAAGTCAAAGACATTTGCAAAATATTCTTTGGAGAAATCACTCTAGTGAAGAACTCAATTGTATTGAGCTATGCACAGTAACTTATGGTATTACCTAAGTCTTCTCCGTTCCTCGCAACTCGTGTATTGAAAGAACTAGCTGTCAAACATGAGCGTACTCATCCATTAGCATATCGTTGTATAATGGAACAATGTTATATGGATGACTTTATTTGCGGTGCAAATTCTTTGAAGAATTTGAGACAGATATATTCAGAACTTCAAGAACTATGTACCTATGCACATTTTTCATTACATAAAAGGAAATCTAATTCGGAAGACTTTTAGAAATTCTTCAATGATATTCTGGATAAAAAGGGAGACAATTATAATATTAAAATCTCCGACTCTCCTATTAAGCTGTTAGGTTTAATGTGGAACCCTCAGAATGAAAATTTCATAATCACGTTTCCCGATCTCTAAAATAAAAATGTGCTTACGAAACGCGATGTCCTTTCTACAATTGCGCAGGTATCTGATCAATTAGGTTTGATAGCCCCTTTTATAATTAGTTTAAAAATTTTCATGCAGAAAACATGGTCATCTAAAATTGGCTGGGATGAAAAATTGAATTTTGAACTATTGGACGAGTGGCAAATATATTCTAATGGAATTAAACATTTAAAACATTTGAAAATTCCACGCTCCCTTTATTTAAATATTTCGATCATAAAAATGGAACTAATTGGTTACTGTGACGCTAGTACTATATAAGGCCTTCAGCTGTTTAGCCGTTTATTTGCGTGCTACCTACTCCAATAATAAAATTTCAACTCGCCTGGTTTGCGCTAAATCCAAGGTGGCTTCTTTGAAAACTTTAACACTCCCGAAACTAGAATTAAATGCCGCGCTATTATTTACAAGATTAGTAAATAGGATGTCACTTTAAAAATTGAAGGTACTTATTTATTTTCATACTCAGAAATTACATTAGCATGCATTGCATCTCATCCCTCTCGCTGGTCTACGTTTGTATCGAATCGAGTTGCAATCCTAAAAAAGTTAACTTTTATTTTTTATGTGGTCTCATGTAAGATCTGCTGAGAATCCTGCCGATTTGGTGTCGCGAGGTTTATCTCCTAAGGTTTTATTGAAAAGTTCACTTTGGTGGACGGGGTCAAATTTTCCATCCGATTACAACACAAACTTACAAGAATTGAAATTTACTCCTCATCCTGAGGACCTACCAGAGCAGCGGAAAATTGCAATGCATGACCGAGATGCTCGAATAGAATCAGATTTAGAAATATTGTCCAGATCCTTTTCTTCATTTTCTAAATTCCATCGTACTCTAAGATACTGCTTCAAATTTCACAATAACTGTAGGTCGCAAGAAAGAATAGAAGGTCCACGCAGGGTCTCTGAATTGCAAGACTGTCTTTCTTCCATTATTAAAATTTTACAAAAAAACCATTTTCCAATTATATTTTCATATTTCAAACGTGGTTCAGAAATAAAGAATAGAAGTGTTGTTAAACTTAGTCCGGTTTTAGACAATAATGGTATAATACTTGTTGGTGGTCGACTATTATTGTCTAACCTGCCTTTCGATCAAAAACAGCCTATTCTATTGCCGTCACATTGTAAAAATGATGCTGAAACTAGAACATGAGAAATCATTACACGCTGGTCCTCAAACTGTTTCCAAATTTCGATTGAAATTTTGGTCTTTTAACGGACTTAAAAAATAAAACAAATTGTTAATAAATGCACAACTTGCTATAGATTCAGGGCTAAAAATGCACAACGAATAATGGCTGATTTACCAAAGTTTAGAGTTACATCTGCTAGAGTGTTTTCTCAAGTAGGTTTAGACTACGGAGGGCCACTGTTTATAAAAACGCTAAGTTGCAAAAGGCTCCAGTAATGCGATGCTAAATCAATTTTTGTTTGTATGGCCTCCAAGGCGGTACATATCGAGTTAGTAAGCGATCTTACTACTGACGCCTTCATTTCTGCTTTTAAAAGGTTCATATCGCGTAGAGGCTGTCCAAGTGTCCAGTTTGTATTTATAGCGATAACGCGACTAATTTTCTCGCTGCAAGTAATACGCTGAAAGGGTTGCCAACCCTCCTGGACTACCCGGGAGACTCAGGTAATAATGGTTATCCTCCCGACTTCCCGACCTCAAAAGTTTTGATAAAGCCACGAATGTCGTGGCGAAACGTCAACTTTTTAATAAAATCGAGTTTTTTAAGATTCAACAAGCCTGTTATTGCTAATAATTATCAAGATATTATATATATATATATATATATATATATATATATATATATATATATATATATATATATATATATATATATATATATATATATATATATATATATATATATATATATATATATATATATATATATATATATATATATATATATATATATATATATATATATATATATATATATATATATATAGTTGTATATCACAATCAATGGAAATGATAGACAGTCTGTTTAGCCCTTATTTGGGGCTCATGAGTATCATCCATCAATCGAAAGTGATAACCAACCAAATATTTCCAACGGCCTTATATTTTCCTCCAAGTGACTAAATGGCATATAAATATGACACAGCGCCACCAACATTTACACACCGCCAGTAACAACTCTTGCTTAGCGAATATTTATACTGGGTGGTGACTCGACTTTTGTAAAGTTAGCTCACCACCCTGTAGGTGCTTCAAATTGAGCGCGACAAAAAAAATTCTTTCACGGCTTTGAAACGGCAAACTTACGGCAAACAATGTCGTCATTTGAATTTGAAAATATTCATATTTACATAGGGTGGTGACCTAACTTTATGTATCTAAGCAGTGACGGAAATTACTTCATTTCTGACCGACCCACGCTGAATACGACGCGATCGGATCAGAGCAGAGCCGAAAGATCCCGAGGGGCCTGCCAGATGAAATGTAATAATTTAATTAAATTAACATTTTACAGTGAATTGATTTGTGAATCTTAACCATTTTCGAATCCACTGGAACACACCAATGTATATATATATATATATATATATATATATATATATATATATATATATATATATATATATATATATATATATATATATATATATATATATATGATATATATAAATATATATATGTATATATATATTATATATATATATATATATTTATAATATATATATACTATATATATTATATATATATATATATATATATATATATATATATATATATATATATGAATATACATATTTATATATATAATATATATACATATATATATATATATATATATATATATATATATATATATATATATATATATATATATATGTATATTATTGGCTGATTTGTTTATGGATCATTTTGAGTCAGAATATATTTTAGATAATAACAATTACCATGGACATATAATGTATTATTTCAGATATGTAGATGATGTTTTAATTTTGTGAAATGGCAGCACTGAGTTTGCATTGGATTTTCTGAATTACATAAACTCGATTCATAATAATATTAAATTCACAATAGAATTCCAAGATAATGATAAATCCATCAATTTCTTGGATTTGAAAATTTCCAATATTGATAACAGGCACAATTTTGAAATTTACAGGAAACCTACACATACAGGCATGGTCATTGATAATTTTTCACAACATCCTTGGTCTCATAAATTAGCAGCTTTTCATAGTCATCTAAATAGATTGTTGAAAATACCTCTAGGTACAATAGAATTCAATAAAAAAGTTGATATTCTGAAACAAATTGCTCAAACTTATAATTATAGACCTGATATTATAGACAAATTGTTATCAAAGAAAAAACAAAAGTTAAGAGTAAACGAGGCATACATAAGTCATCTGAGTGATATGGTGAACCCAAGTCCGAGTAATCCTAGAAAATATTTTTCTCTCAGTTATGTTGGGAGTATTTCATATAAAATTGCAAAAATGTTGAGTCAGTATGATTACACAATCTCATACAAAATTAAATTTAGCCTAAGCGATTTATTGGTCAATAATAGGGATAAAATTGATCCAATGAGTTGTTCTGGTATTTATAAGATTAGTTGCGGTTGTTCCCAGTCATATATAGGTAGAACATATAGAAATTTTAAAATACGCAAGAAAGAACATTTAAGACATATCAGGTATAATTCTGACGAATCATTATTTGCAAAACACATACTTGATACTGGTCACAGTTTTCATTCAGATGATAACTTTGAAATTTTACATTTTTGTGGAAAAAGTAGATTATTGAATTATCTGGAGATTTTGTAAATTCTGAGAAATACTATGGTGGATGGAAACACTTCATTAAATGCTCAAATAAATTTCAACCCCAACTCTTTAATTAAAGTTTTATTTCAGCAGTAAATGCCCCTCCGTTTTTATATCTGGTTTTCATGGAGAATTTTTGCTCCTGGAGTTGTATATGTTTTTTAGTTTCTTGGTTCTTCTTGATCAAATTTCAGTTTTTATATTGATGTATACAATTGATGTAAGGTGAAATTTGTCACTCAGTTTTCTGTAATTGGATTGTGTATATAGCATATTAGGTCTCACTATATACGATAGAGGGCAGTCAATGCCAGTTAAATATTTTCAAATAAATTCATAATTTTTTCTACTAGACAGCTTGATATAAGATCGTTCATTTTGTCGTTATCCTTATGTTCTGTGAGTTGTTCGCATTAAATGTTGGGGATTGATTTCCATTCAAAAAATATTTTGTTAAATTTCATTGCCAGCAATCTAATTATGATTGCTCAATTATTGACTACATTATTAATACCTTCCGAGGGACAAATTTCATTGGTTTCTGACAAATCTTGTTTTGATATGTGAGTATTTGATTTATAATACAATTTTATTTTATTTTATTCATACGAGATCACTTGTTATAACTGAATATTGTCAATGTGAATTCTCGTGTTAATTTCAATTATTGTCTTACTTTGATGTACTACAGAATATCTACCTTAAATATTGTTATTCTCAGTTTTTTCAAGTTTTTTATATAGAGTTCTTGTAGGTTTGGATATTTCACATGTGTAGACAAATTATTGTTGGATTTGTCAATCGTTGTTTGTTAATTAAGAGTCAATTGTTCTTCATTGTTATTGTTTTTTTGCTCTTATTTTCGATGTTTACCTTGTTTTATCTTTTTTGATCAGCCTTGGTCTGATGATGATGTGCTAGGCACTTCGAAACCGGTAACCATTAATAAAGAAATTGTGAGCTGATTTAAGACCTTCATTTCACCAGTTTTCATTTGTCTTCTCACACTATGGGTTCCACTACAGTTAATATATATATATATATATATATATATATATATATATATATATATATATATATATATATATATATATATATATATATATATGTTATATATATATAATATATATATTATATATATTATATATATATATATATGTATATATATATATATATATATATATATATATATATATATATATATATATATATATATATATATATATTATATAATATATATATATATAAAATGAACAGGATATATTCGTGGCACTATAAAAACATGTAGTGAAGATGAAAAGCTGAGACATATAAACATGTCACGTTCTATCTATATCGAAAAACATCAACTCTGGAGTTAGATAGAAAATATCCATCGAAAAGCCCGTGCCTCTATCTCCTTCTTGGTGGCTATCTCTTCGCGGGCAAGGGCAATAATCAGTGAATTATTTTATGTCGCCTCATGAAGCTCACCACTCAGCGTGCAACCATCCCCTTAAGCACGTTGTTCGCAACTACAGACAGCCACAGTCACAAAAATTCATGTAGCATACGCTGTTTTTTGTTTTATATTTCAATTGCTCGAAAACTCATGAAATTTCTCTTTAAATGAAATAATTGAGAACGTATTTTGTAGATTACGTGAGTAAGGTTTTCTGTGGTTTCGCTTACCATCTGATATAAACATATAATACCATCTAATATAAGCAATAAGAACATCTGACATTAGACTGGATAGCTCGTAATCGGTAACGGAAGACGGACACAGCAGTGAAATATTCCATGAAACGTCAGTTTTTAAATATTTTTAAAATTTAAAACCCAAAGTTGACCTAACTACCATCTAACATCACATCAGACTATAATTTGTATTATTTGATTTCTTGTAACTAAAAAGGGTCATATATTCCACATGGAGTCGAATAATTTCAAACTCATTCAAGGATAGGATTAAATTTCCAAATTTTATAAAATCAGAAACCTGCTTCAATTTATGCAGATCTTCTACATGATCCATTTGCATACGTATTTCAGAACTAATTCATACATCCCACAAGTTACTCTTGGGATAAAATTAGCATTCTGATTTTGCATTGATATGATGAGTTATTCTATTTCACAAAGAAGTTCAAGTTTTTTGTAATAGTATCTTAATGTTATTTTCTATCGATGTTGATTGAACAACATGTACTATTATAACTTAACTTCAGTTATGATAGGGGCATGTTTGGTTGACAAATTACATAAGAATATATTTCGATATTCTGTAGGAAGTAGAATTTGTTAAAAGTTCAAGAAAGAAATGATAGGAATGTCTCGCTCAAAAACATAATAAATAATTAAAATAGAAATAAAATACGCTATTATCTTGTCACTATAATAATATTATTACTTATTATAGTGAAACATAGACTACGCGTATTTAGTTCCTATTGTAGAAAAAGATGAAGAGTTTAACTGTGTTTACAAAGTTTGGAATGAAAAATCATAAAATATATACACTCACATGCAAAAAAAAACG
>JARQZK010003728.1:90000-92500 GCA_030704885.1 Cynegetis impunctata
GTGTATATATTTTATGATTTTTCATTCCAAACTTTGTAAACACAGTTAAACTCTTCATCTTTTTCTACAATAGGAACTAAATACGCGTAGTCTATGTTTCACTATAATAAGTAATAATATTATTATAGTGACAAGATAAAAGCGTATTTTATTTCTATTTTAATTATTTATTATGTTTTTGAGCGAGAAATTCCTATCATTTCTTTCTTGAACTTTTAACAAATTCTACTTCCTACAGAATATCGAAATATATTCTTATGTAATTTGTCAACCAAACATGCCCCTATCATAACTGAAGTTAAGTTATAATAGTACATGTTGTTCAATCAACATCGATAGAAAATAACATTAAGATACTGTTACAAAAAACTTGAACTTCTTTGTGAAATAGAATAACTCATCATATCAATGCAAAATCAGAATGCTAATTTTATCCCAAGAGTAACTTGTGGGATGTATGAATTAGTTCTGAAATACGTATGCAAATGGATCATGTAGAAGATCTGCATAAATTGAAGCAGGTTTCTGATTTTATAAAATTTGGAAATTTAATCCTATCCTTGAATGAGTTTGAAATTATTCGACTCCATGTGGAATATATGACCCTTTTTAGTTACAAGAAATCAAATAATACAAATTATAGTCTGATGTGATGTTAGATGGTAGTTAGGTCAACTTTGGGTTTTAAATTTTAAAAATATTTAAAAACTGACGTTTCATGGAATATTTCACTGCTGTGTCCGTCTTCCGTTACCGATTACGAGCTATCCAGTCTAATGTCAGATGTTCTTATTGCTTATATTAGATGGTATTATATGTTTATATCAGATGGTAAGCGAAACCACAGAAAACCTTTCTCACGTAATCTACAAAATACGTTATCAATTATTTCATTTAAAGAGAAATTTCATGAGTTTTCGAGCAATTGAAATATAAAACAAAAAACAGCGTATGCTACATGAATTTTTGTGACTGTGGCTGTCTGTAGTTGCGAACAACGTGCTTAAGGGGATGGTTGCACGCTGAGTGGTGAGCTTCATGAGGCGACATAAAATAATTCACTGATTATTGCCCTTGCCCGCGAAGAGATAGCCACCAAGAAGGAGATAGAGGCACGGGCTTTTCGATGGATATTTTCTATCTAACTCCAGAGTTAATGTTTTTCGATATAGATAGAACGTGACATGTTTATATGTCTCAGGTTTTCATCTTCACTACATGTTTTTATAGTGCCACGAATATATCCTGTTCATTTTATATATATATATATATATATATATATATATATATATATATATATATATATATATATACATATATATATATATATATATATATATATATATATATATATATATATATATATTTTTATATATATATATATATATATTTATATATATATATATATATATATATTTATATATATTATTTTATATATATATATATATATATATATATATATATATATATATATATATTAACTGTAGTGGAACCCATAGTGTGAGAAGACAAATGAAAACTGGTGAAATGAAGGTCTTAAATCAGCTCACAATTTCTTTATTAATGGTTACCGGTTTCGAAGTGCCTAGCACATCATCATCAGACCAAGGCTGATCAAAAAAGATGAAACAAGGTAAACATCGAAAATAAGAGCAAAAAAACAATAACAATGAAGAACAATTGACTCTTAATTAACAAACAACGATAGACAACACCAACAATAATTAGACAACACATGTGAAAATATCCAAACCTACAAGAAAACTCTATATAAAAAACTTGAAAAAAACTGAGAATAACAATATTTAAGGTAGATATTCTGTAGTACATCAAAAGTAAGAAAATAATAGAAAATAACACGAGAATTAACATAGACAATATACACATATAACAAGTGATCTCGTATGAATAAAATAAAATAAAATTGTATTATAAATCAAATACTCACATATCAAAACAAGATTTGTCAGAAACCAATGAAATTTGTCCATCGGAAGGTATTAATAATGTAGTCAATAATTGAGCAATCATAATTAGATTGCTGGCAATGAAATTTAACAAAATATTTTTTGAATGGAAATCAATCCCAACATTTAATGCGAAAACAACTCACAGAACATAAGGATAACGACAAAATGAACGATCTTATATCAAGCTGTCTAGTAGAAAAAATTATGAATTTATTTGAAAATATTTAACTGGCATTGACTGCCCTCTATCGTATATAGTGAGACCTAATATGCTATATACACAATTCAATTACAGAAAACTGAGTGACAAATTTTACCTTACATCATTTGTTTACATCAATATTAATACTAATATTTGATCAAGAAGTACCAAGAAACTAAAAAACATATACAACTCCAGGAGCAAAAATTCTCCATGAAACCAGATATAAAAACGGAGGGGCATTTACTGCTGAAATAAAACTTTAATTAAAGAGTTGGGGTTGAAATTTATTTGAGCATTTAATGAAGTGTTTCCATCCACCATAGTA
>JARQZK010003728.1:97500-127500 GCA_030704885.1 Cynegetis impunctata
AGTGAAGAGTGAAAAGAAGAAGACAAATTAGACTGGACACTAATGAAGGCACATAGGTGAGCAGGAGGAAGAAGAGAAGAAATGAAGGCAGAGGAAGTGTCGTGGGGAACAAGACGGAAGATGTATAAGACAATTATACTACCAACATTAATGTATAGATGTGAAACTTGGGTAATGAACAATAAAATACAAAAAAAGTTAGATATATGGGAGAAGAGAATGCTAAGAATTTTATATGGAGGAAAAAAAGTAAATGGTAAATGGAAAAGAAGAATGAATGCAGATTTGTATGAATTGTACGGAGAAAAGAGAGTGTCTGAAAAGCTTTGGGAGAGAAGACTATATTGGCTAGGACATTTGGAGAGAATAATGGAGAATAGAGAGGTGAAGGGGGTGTGTTGGAAGCGGCTAGAGGTAACGAGATAACGTATTGTGCAATTCCATTCAAACTAATCCTGATAAAAATGATGATTATTATATTTGACAGAGGAGAGGCTGAAAATTAATGAATTTATTTTTGTCATCAGTTTTTCAATAAGGATTTTACAATATTTCAGAGAATCTAGTTCTAATCTAAGATTTTCAATATTTATATTTGGATAATTAAAAATACGCTATAAATTATTCATTGTTTCGTTTTATTTATCTTTTTTACATTATTTGTTCCGCATTTTTCGATATTTGCCATTCACATTAAATATCCTGGAACGCATTAAGATCTCTCTCAAGGGTCATTTATTTTGGAGATCGTAACTTTTCTCACATTTCTTTTATACCTACATAATTCACGAGTGTGTTGGGAATGAGTTATTACTTTCTAATATAAGTGACTATTCGAATTGTTTATGATATATTTTGCCCCAAAGAAAAACATCTGCTGGCCATAATACAAAATTAATTGTTTTTTCATAAAATGGATATGCATGACTAGCACGATTTTTTCATTTGATAGTATTATTCAAAGGATAATTTTGAACATCAATTGCCATTTTTTGCTTGCATTCCTTTGATTATAGATTATTCCTATATGAATCGCGAACGAATTAACTTTTTACAACTTTCTTATTTTCATCGATGACAACAACATAGTTCCCTTGAAATTTTGAATTATAGTGAAAACTATACGACACTGATTTTTTAATTGAAAAAAAAAAGATTCTTTCAATGTTGCTTCATTCTGTTATGACAAGTATCCCGTATTTATCGATATCTCTACATTTTACAAGTTAAAAATCAAGGAATCTTTATCTTTAAAAGTTCCAAATCGGTAGTCCGAACGATTTCCGTCTTTCTAAACGAATATCCGCAAATTGAAGATGAAATGTTTTTTTCTTATCAATGTGTAGCATACCGTTGAAAAGTTTATCGAGTGAAGAAGTTTTTAAAGAAGAGTGAAGCACTCAATTTTTCTATGTTTTTTAAAATTGAATTTTTAAGTTGATTCATTTTCACAAAATCACCAAATTTGTGGAATAAACATCCTGGAATGCGTCTTTGGTACCAACAGTTGTGATGAAAACTATTAACTGTTTGAAAAAGCACACATTGTTCGAAAAATTCAGTTGAAAAATTTGGCTATGTAGGTATTAATGAAAAACTTATGTGAGTTTAAAGGCGAAATTTTGGAAAATTTGGAAAAAAAAATTAAATCTCCTTCACCGTGAGTCTTAGGACCTAGTGTCCGAAGAGAAAAGGTAGCAAATGACCCCAACAATACCCCGGAAAATTTTGGTCCTTCATGTGCCGAACACCCTATATATATATATATATATATATATATATATATAGAATATATATATATATATATATATATATATATATATAATATATATATATATATATATATATATAATATGTATATATATATATATATATAATATATATATATATATATATATATATATATATATTATATATATATATATATATTATATATATATATATATATATATATATATATATATAATATATATATATATATATATATATATATATATATACATATATATATATATATATATATATATATATATATCGTTTACTCTAGTTTTTGTTTAGTGTACAAAAATTTATCCCAAATTTTACTAACAACTATCTAATATACATATATATCTTATCTTATCTTTATCTTGTTCTATTTCGTACCTATATGCGAAATAGTTTTCTGAGTTTACTAATAACTTCTAGTATATATGGCTCTCTATTAATTGACTGAAGTTTATAGAGTTATGAATCTTAAGGATTCTGTTTTTTTTGGTACTGTACATTAAAAAATTTTTTCTTTTTTACCTTTGTAAGTTAAATACTTGCTGGCGCCCTCTTACCTTTTCTCCTCTTATCTTTATCGTTTCCTTCAGGTTTTTTTGTTTATTAATTCATTTGTAGGAGGAATGAACGTAGGATAATATCTGAACAAAGCATCTAACGATCCCATGATCAGAAGTTTAACATTTTCTCTAACTGAAATTGAACAGGTATTTTGTTGTAGGTATCATAGGGCTTGTGGAAATTTCATTTTGAAATTCCAAGGCGGTATTATCTTGTTGAATTGGATCTCCAGTTCAATTAGATATTAGTTGATATGGTGGTATACAGTATTAAAAGTCTATAACATCGGGAACCCAATTTTAATATTTAATTTTTTTCAGATACTATCCTTTTTACCTGTCTTTGAGTTTTTTTGGAAAACAAAAATTTGTCTAGTAACTTGTAGTAACTCATGAATGAACTGATAAGCTGATTGCGAAGTTAACTGATTTGACTACCTTTGATTAACTTCATATGAATATGCCTTTATTCTGTTAATTCAGTCGTTGAGTGTATCTTTTGCTAAAATACACTGACATATTTATCTTACCTTAAATTTAACTGTATGTCAAAACTTAGAGAATAGTTTTTATCGATTATATAATAGTTTTGTATATTGAATTTTTACTATAATTTCATTTTTCAAATTAGATTTCAGAATTTGTTCAATAATCAAATTGAAATTTTCTTTTTGAGTTAGTCGACATAATATTTTTATTCATTAGATATATACTAACATTTTTATTCATGATATGCCAAGTTGATAACCTATCAATATCTGTTTAATCATTATTTTTTGTTGTCATTTATATTTTCAATGTTGAATTTTCTAATCTTGATAACCCATAGTCAGAAAGTAGGGGTTGATAATTTTTCGTGTTTTGTTCTATTGTTATCGTTTTAAATATTTTTAATATTCATAGGTAAGCTAGGTATTTTTCTTTTTAGATTTTGACTTGTCTCATTATATATACATTTTTTTTCTCTTTCAATTATCTTTCAGTCGTGTATTGCGTTGAGGTTTATCTTTGCTGATGTGTCGACAAACATATCTTATCTTCATCTAGTGTGTAGGCACTCAGTGTATCTTGAGTTTATGAGAACTCGTACCTTCTCAACGAATACAGATATGCTGATATTTTTTTTGATTTACCGATTTAAACTTTTCTTATATTATTTATCTTTAAATTTTATCGATTGTTGACAAGTCAAGTGTTTTAGTGTTTCTTATATGTTATGCTTATATTTTCATTTGCTATCTTGAATTATTTTACCTTGTATCTCCCATTAATAACTTATATTAAAAATTTGTTGTATAACTTATCTTAGTCTTCTGATTTTTCTTCTACAGGTCAAACATGATGTTCTTGACGATAATGCATTATAAAAACTTGCTACATAAAAACTTCTCATAACTTTATCGAATTAATTTTTCTCCCATTTTTAATGACTACACGCTTTGTTTATTTTACTTTCAAAATATTTGTAACTTTAAAGTTGAAAAAAACAATATTTTTTTTTGAAAAAGGGGGTGTGTAACATGTAAATTCTCCGCTTAACCGCAGCCACTGAATTCTAGATCGAAATACCGTGATTCACGCTATTAAATGTTACCTTACTGGACTCTTACTCTATCACATTTTAATAATAGACTCGTCCAGTTGCGAATGACTTGCGTACGAAGAGAATAACGGTAGCGTTGAATGACACGTGAAACATCTTCCTCTTTTCGCAAATACCTGTTGAGGAAGCAACATCCCCACTTCGTTAAGTTTCAAATTATATTCCATAAGTATTGAGCGAGTGATCAATAGATAAAAATTATTAATTATCTGTGGCGTCTGATTGACGGTAAGTTATGAGAAGAAATCTAATTATTTCGTGTGAATGCATTATCTTGAAAATCTGAGTTCATTTTTTTTCATATTCCGCCATTTCACATTTTTTTCACTTATCTATATTAAATTATTTATCTTTCAAAATTGAAACATTCATCCTACATTTCCTAATTTAAAATGTTATAATTTCTTTGCTTATTTTACTCTTTCAATTTGAAACAAGATTTTTGTAGGCTAACGAATGCAAATTTCACGTGGTCATATCTAATGTTCAGTTTAATGTTGGAACATATACTGTCTTTCTTAGCATCTTTGCTTGAGATCAATATAAATGTTGATTTTAATTGGCCATCGATATCCTACAGAGACTCTTGGAAGATTTTGAGCTTGAAAGTGTACGTTGATTTGCCCTGAATTATTTTAGTCACTTTGGCTGGAGCTAGGAAGCAATTTGGCTGGAGCTGAAGAAACTCTAACTGGAGCTAGAGAAACTTTAACTGGAGCTACAAAAGAACCTCAGCTAGAACCAGAAAGCAACAGTGGACAAAACTTCCAATCGTGGGGGACAAGAATAGGCAAACAACAGTGGATACAATCCACTGAGATTATAAAAGAATAAGATAAGTTTATTTTGTAAATGCAAAGAAAGTAGTAAATTCCTTGATATAATATTCTTGTTATTTTCCTGAAAACTGACTAAAACCAATATAGATGACACAATACTACTTCAAGTAGTATTGTGACAACTACCGACGAACATTCTGCTGATGAAAATGGAAATTCCACTGAAACAACCTGTGAATTTTAATTTTAAAATGTAATGTTTGAAATAATTGATATCTCTTATATATATATATATATATATATATATTTATATATATATATATATACTATATATATATATATTATATATATATATAAATATATATATATATTATATATATACATATATATATATATATATATATATATATATATATATATATATATATATATATATATATATAGATAAATAAATAAATAAATATATATATATATATATATATATATATATATATATATATATATATATACAGGGTGAGTCATTGATATGGGAAAGCTTGATTGCACCTACACCGTTAACGATATCGAAACGAACCAAACGGTTCTGCAAATTGGAGGTCAGAGTACAGTTCGTAAAATTATTTTGCCTTTTACAGGGTGTACCATTTTTACGGAGCAAATTTTAAGATACTTTTTTTAAATCGCATTCTATATATTTCTACACATATTTGAATTTGTTCTTTATTGAGATTTGTAAATTCGTTTAGTTTTTGCAAATCGCTTCAGCCGTTCAGAAGTTATTCAATTTTTTCTGAAAATTAATGCCTTTGCAGGCATTTTTTTAAAAAATCGCAGGGCACTTGTTTTTTTGAATATCAAGTTGTTATTTGGGCTGTGTCTAAGTGATTGTTCTGGGTATCTTTTGACGCAGAGATAATCTATTTTAATTGTGACATTACCTTACTGTGACACATTGATTTTGGTACACTTTGAAAGGCCATATCTTGATTTTTTCAAATGGCACTCTATTTATTTGATTACTTAGTCGCATTGAACATGTCATTCTTCATCTTTTCTATATTCACGTTTTTTTCCAAAAGTTGATGGTTTAGAAGATAATTCACATTTTCAAAAAAATCAACACATTATTTCATCTTTTAAACGAGTGACATGAAAAACAATTAATTCTGATAACAGACTTTCACTTGTTCATTGTTGTTATCCATGGCCTTCTATTGATTTATGCATTCAATTTCAGAAAATTGTCTTTTATTTGCGCGTTTCTGAGAAAAAGTTTATAGTATCATATATTTTTGAAAGGGTAAAAGAAAGACAAATTTTATAGTCTATAGATATACAGGGTATTCCATTTAAAAAAACATAAGTTTGCTTTATAACTCAAAAATAGTGTACATGTAACAAAAATTATCTACACCGATGCATTCTACGGAAAAAAATCTATAAGAATGTTATATTACATTTTCGATAAGATGAAGGATAACGGCGATACGACGAGGATCCCAAAATGCAACATTTTCAAAAATGCCCTGTATCTTATAAACTAAAAGAGTTATTAAAATTATGTTGACTGCATCTTCAGTTTTACGAAAAAGTAGCACAGTGTCGCGAAAACCGCAACCTCTATCTTCAAAAATAACGGAGATACCATTCAAAGTACCCAAAATGGGACACCTGTACTAAGCTTCTATATAATTTGATTTCAGTAATTTCTCATCAAACTTTGAAATTGACGCCCGCAGCAGTTACGTTGACGTCTGTTATCAGAATTTATTGTTTTTCATGTCACTCGTTTAAAAGATGAAATAATGTGTTGATTTTTTTGAAAATGTGAATTATCTTCTAAACCATCAACTTTTGGAAAAAAACATGAATATAGAAAAGATGAAGAATGACATGTTCAAGGCGACTAAGTAATCAAATAAATAGAGTGCCATTTGAAAAAATCAGGATATGGCCTTTCAAAGTGTACCAAAATCAATGTGTCGCAGTAAGGTAATGTCACAATTAAAATAGATTATCTCTCCATCAAAAGATACCCAGAACAATTACTCAGATAGAGCCCAAATAACAACTTGATATTCAAAAAAACAAGTGCCCTGCGATTTTTTAAAAAAATGCCTGCAAAGGCATTAATTTTCAGAAAAAATTGAACAACTTCTGAACGGCTGAAGCGATTTGCATAAACTTAACGAATTTACAAATCTCATTAAAGGACAAATTCAAATATGTGTAAAAATTTATAGAATGCCATTTAAAAAAATGATCTTAAAATTTGCTCCGTAAAAATGGTACACCCTGTAGAGGGCAAAATAATTTTACAAACTGCACTCTGACCTCCCATTTGCAGAACCGTTTGGTTCGTTTCGATATCATTAACGGTGTAGGTGCAATCAAGCTTTCCCATATCAATGACTCACCCTGTATATATACATATATATATATATATATATATATATATATATATATATATATATATATATATATATATATAGATATATATACATATATATATATATATATATATATATTACATAATATATTTATATTATATATATATATATTATATATATATATATATATATATATATATATATATATACATATATATATATACATAAATATATTTATATATATATACTATATATATATATATATATATATATATATATATATATATATGTATATATAATATATAAATATATATATATATATATATAAATAAATATATATATATATATTATATATATATATATATATATATATATATATATATATATATATATATATATATATATATAGATATATTTATATATATATATATATATTTATATATATATATAATATATAGATATATATATATATATATATATATATATATACATATATATAATTATATATATATATATATATATATATATATATATATATATATATATATATATATATATATATATATATATATATATATATATATATATATATATATAAGCATATAAGGGAAAACCATATCATTTTAATTTGTGGAGACTTCAATTTATCATCCACGCATTGGGTACTACTTGATAATAACAATTTATCGGAACCCTTGAATGTCAAGGCTAAATACTCATTATTAGACACTTTCTCTTTTCAAATTATGTTGCTGTTTAATTCTGTCCTAAATACAAATAACAAAATACTTGATTTAATACTATGTAATAAATTCACAATTAGTGAGATCAGTCGTTGTCCGAGCCCTCTCGTGCCGGAAGATAGGCACCATCCAAGCATCGAATTCCTTTTGGATCTTAGCATAAGTAAACCCTTAAAATTCAATTGTAACAACTACTATAAATTTAATAAAGCAAATTATGTTAATTTGAATCGGGAAATTTCTGACAACGATTGGGCTTTGCTGTTTCATGATGTGTCACTAAATACATGCTTAGATATTTTTTATGATGAAATAGATGGCATTAAGCAAAAACATGTACCGTTCTATACCAAAAATAAGTATTTTCCTACATTCTATTCTCAGGAAACCGTGAGAACTGTTAAACAAAAAATAATATACATAAAAAATTAAAGAAATATAAAAACGCTAACGATTATTCTTTGTTTAAAAATTTAAGAATGCGAAGTAAAATTTTAATTTGGAACGACTTTCTGAGATATAGCCACTCAGTGAAGGATGACTTGATAAATATTCCTAAAAGATTTTGGAATTATGTCTCTGTTAAAAAACAACAAGTTAGTAAGTTGCCCAGCGAGATTCACTGGGGTGACAGATGTGCAAGCGGTGGACCCGAAATGAGCGATTTATTTGCGGAATATTTCGAAATCGTTTACGTTCCGGAAGTCTTCCGGTAAAGAGCAGTAAGTATTACTAAAATTAACATGAATTAGATATTAAAAATCAGAATTCAGAAGTCACCACTGTGCCTCTTCAATGCACTTTTTATCCCAGAAAGGGACATTGAGAATAAACCAATATTATTCTGTATTTTATTGCTAAAACGATTTACACGGCAGAGGGGCGAATTCTGTGCCGAAGAAGTATTTCTTAGCGGTAGGTGAAACAACTCACTAGCCCTTAGAGACCTCCTGTTAAAGTTTCTCTAGCTTCAGTTAAAGTTTCTTCAGCTCCAGCCAAAATGCTTCCTAGCTCCAGCCAAAGTGACTAAAATAATTCAGGGCAAATCAACGTACACTTTCAAGCTCAAAATCTTCCAAGAGTCTTTGTAGGATATCGATGGCCAATTAAAATCAACATTTATATTGATATCAAGCAAAGATGCTAAGAAATACAGTATATGTTCCAACATTAAACTGAACATTAGATATGACCACGTGAAATTTGCCTTCGTTAGTCAACAAAAATCTTGTTTCAAATTGAGAGAGTAAAATAAGCAAATAAATCATAACATTTTGAATTTAAGAATGTAGGATGATTGTTTCAATTTCGAAAGATAAATAATTTAATATAGATAAGTGAAAAAAATGTGAAATGGCGGAATATGAAAAAAAATTAATTCAGATTTTCAAGATAATGCATTTACACGAAATAATTAAAATTCTTCTCATAACTTACCGTCAATCAGACGCCACAGATAATTAATAATTTCTATCTATTGATCACTCGCTCAATACTTATGGAATATAATTTGAAACTTAACGAAGTGAGGATGTTGCTTCCTCATATATAAGCATAACATATAAGAAACACTAAAACACTTGACTTGTCAACAATCGATAAAATTTAAAGATAAATAAAATAAAAAAAGTTAAAATCGGTAAATCAAAAAAAATATCAGCATATCTGTATTCGTTGAGAAGGTACGAGTTCTCATAAACTCAAGATACACTGAGTGCCTACACACTAGATAAAGATAAGATATGTATGTCGACACATCAGCAAAGATAAACCTCAACGCAATACACGACTGAAAGATAATTGAAAGAGAAAAAAAATGTATCTATAATAAGACAAGTCAAAATCTAAAAAGAAAGATAAATATCTTACCTATGAATATTAAAAATGTTTAAAACGATAACAATAAAAAAAAACACGAAAAATTATCAACCCCTGCTTACTGACTATGGGTTATCAAGATTAGAAAATTGAACATTGAAAATATAAATGACAATAAAAAATAATGATTGAACAGATATTGATAGGTTATCAACTTGGAATCTCATGAATAAAAATGTTAGTATGTATCT
The DNA here is from genome assembly GCA_030704885.1 of Cynegetis impunctata. NCBI lineage: Eukaryota > Metazoa > Arthropoda > Insecta > Coleoptera > Coccinellidae > Cynegetis > Cynegetis impunctata. The sequence goes on from JARQZK010003728.1 coordinate 107,412, forward strand.
AATGAATAAAAATATTATGTTGACTAACTCAAAAAGAAAATTTCAATTTGATTATTGAACAAATTTTGAAATCTAATTTGAAAAATGAATTTATAGTAAAAATTCAATATACAAAACTATTATATAATCGATAAAAACAATTCTCTAAGTATTGACATACAGTTAAATTTAAGGTAAGATAAATATGTCAGTGTATCTTAGCTAAAGATACACTCAACGACTAAATTAACAGAAAAAAGGCATATTCATATGAAGTTAATCAAAAGTAGTCAAATCAGTTAACTTCGCAATCAGCTAATCAGTTCTTCATGAGTTACTACCAGTTATTAGACAAATTTTTGTTTTTCAAAAAAAACTCAAAGGAACGTAAAAAGGATAGTATCTGAAAAAAATTAAATATTAAAATTGGGTTCTCGATGTTATAGACGTTTAATACTGTATACCACCCAATCAACTAATATCTAATTGAACTGGAGATCCATTTCAACAAGATAATACCGCCTTGGAATTTCAAAATGAAATTTCCACGAGCCCAATGATACAATAAAATACCTGTTCAATTTCAGTTAGAGAAAATATTAAACTTCTGATCATGGAATCGTTAGATGCTTTGTTCAGATATTATCCTACGTTCATTCCTCCTACAAATGAATTAATAAACAGAAAAACCTGAAGTAAACGATATAGATAAGAGGAGAAAAGATAAGAGGGCGCCAGCAAGTAGTTAACTTACAAAGATAAAAAAGAAAAAAATTTTTAATGTACAGTACCAAAAAAAACAGAATCCTTACGATTCACAACTCTATAAACTTCAGTCAATTAATAGAGAGCCATATATACTAGAAATTCTTAGTAAACTCAGAAAACTATTTCGCATATAGGTACGAAAAAGTACAAGTTAAAGATAAGATATATAATGTACTAAATAGAACAAGATAAAGATAAGGTAAGATATATATATGTATATTAGATAGTTGTTAGTAAAATTTGGGATAAATTGATGAACAGGGTGAGTTATTTTGGTTGTCTTTGTAGGCTATATTAGAATCTAGAATAGATAGGCAAAAACTGATGGCGCTTTTAATTAAACTTTAATTAGAAATTTATATATCGTTGTTATTGAAAATTTTAAAAGAAAAATAATTTTCAAGATTTATATTATAAAAGAAATCTCGTCGATGTTTTTTTTCAACTTTAATCACTGGTTACATTTGATATTTTCTAGTTCGTTTTCTTTGGGAGATACGAGGGTTAATTGAAAATTAGTAAATTTTAATAAATGGTCTGCGTTGTTAGGAGGTTTATCGAAAAAATTTTTGAATATCTTTTTACATAAATTGAAAGAGGAGGGCAGTGGCGCACGCAGTATTTTTCTAGGGTTTCAAAATTTGGAGTTATCATACATGACCAAATTTTTTTAAATGAAACACCCTGTATATTATTGCATCATTTTTAAGCTTTGTTTCAACCATATTAGAAAATATATAAATTACTTACACTTTTCTGTTGGAATAAAAATAATACAATACAAAGTAATTTATCAAGGAGATTTCTATATTTTCATTTGAATATCGAGAATGTAACAGCAACAACAGAAAATATGTTAAATTAAATGTTCAAATTGCAAGGCCCTTTGTCGAATACATAATCGGCATCTTTTTTAACAGCATTGACTGCGTTATGAATGTGAATGTTGGTAATTTTTCGAATTGAAGTTTCAAAATTATCCTTCAGTTCACGTAACGTGTTCATTCTTTCTTTATATATTATATCCTTTAGATACCCCCAAAAAAAGAAATCTGAAACAGACAAATCGGGTGATCTTGCAGGCCAAGGTATTGGCCCTCTCGTTCCCAGCAATTGATTTGGAAAGGTACCATTTAAAAATACTCTTAACAATCCCGCATTATGTGCCGGTGCACCATCTTGCCGGAAAAATATTTGTTGTCTCTCTATCAATGGCAAGTCATCTAAAAAATCTTAATTTTCTGTCAGAATATCTATGTATAAAACGCTATTTAAATTATCATCATAAATATGGTACGCTATTATTCGGTTATTGTAAATAGCAACCCATACGTTAAATCCAAATTTTCCTTGCCTTGAAGGTTCAACTGTTTGATGGGGATTATTATCTGACCAGTAATAACTGTTTTAACGGTTGAAAATTCTATCACTGCTAATACGTGCTTCGTCTGTCCATATAACATTGTTCATTCTGTCGAATTTTCCTCAAATACCACCTGCAAAATACTAATCTTCTATGAGGATCTCCCGGATGAAGTTTATGCATTTTTCTGGGTTTGTAAGGTTTATACTTATGTTTTTTTAATTTTCGGCATTTCGGGTTGAGTTTGTTGGATTGGCGGTAAAATATCTTAAAATATTTATAATGTCATCTGCCTGATTTCGTTTATTATATTTTTTTGATCTAGGTTTATTAAATCTTCCATATATTTCCAAATTACTCAAAATTCGACAAATGACTTTCCCACTAGGTTGAGAACGTTCGGGATAACGTTGAAAATATAATGCACAAGCAAAATATCACGTTTTTCAAAAAAACTTTAGCTATTGTTCATTTTAACAATTTTTACGTTACAAGCAACGACAAATAACTGTTTACAATCTACAAAAGTCACAATGACAACAGTTTGTTTACTGTCATTTTAATTTCCAGCCTACTATGTTAAACAGATATGTTACTAGTAATGAAGTAATATTGAATTTAATAAACTAGTATAAGTTTATTCATTTTAATTTAAATTATTTTTCTAAAAATCTGCAGAGTAAACTCAGTTCTGAATTACCTAAATGTCAAATAAAAAGGCCGAGGACTACAGTATGACAAATTTATGTATTAAGTAATATTTTTTTTAGCTGTTACATTCTCGATATTCAAATGAAAATATAGAAATCTCCTTGATAAATTACTTTGTATTGTATTATCTTTATTCCAACAGAAAAGTGTAAGTAATTTATATATTTTCTAATATGGTTGAAACAAAGCTTAAAAATGAAGCAATAATATACAGGTTGTTTAATTTAAAAAAATTTGGTCATGTATGATAACTCCAAATTTTAAAACCCTAAAAAAATATTGCGTGCGCCACTGTCTTCCTCTTTCAATTTATGTAAAAAGATATTTGAAAACTTTTTTGATAAACCTCCTAATAACGTAGATATGACCATTTATTAAAATTGACTAATTTTCGATTAACCCTCGTATCTCCCAAAGAAAACGAACTAGAAAATATCAAATGTAACCAGTGATTAAAGTTGAAAAAAAGAGATCGACAGTGCGCCATCAGTTTTTGCCTATCTATTCTAGATTCTAATATAGCCTACAAAGACAACCAAAATAACTCACCCTGTACACTAAACAAAAACTAAAGTAAACGATATAAAAAAAAATTTTTGTGTACATCATTGCATCGGGAAAAGAAACAAAAAGAACTAAACCAGTTCCTTCGACTTCTTGGTCTTCAAAGAGGTCGCTTTCTGCGTGGATAAATTTTCGAGCAAATTTTATCTGTTTTGATGACAAATGTTTCCATGAAGTCTCCAATTTAGTGAAATCAACATACTTCTTATTAGTTTCCTGTATATCAGCTGGTTCCTCACATCGAGCTATCCACGACACTGGTTCCAATGTAGCCACTGTTTATCCTTCTTCAATATTTAGCTATTCGTTACTAATAATAGCTACTCTTACAGGGATATTTCGTTTTGTCAGAGATAAAGTCCTAGCCGTTAAAAATGTACAGTCTAAATAAGGTTCAATGAGTCCAACACACCACCCAGGATCGTGTTCTGGTCTAACATAGATAATATGCTCTGAGCAAGCAGGTATCTTATAGGCTTGAATTGTTTTCAGACTAACTTGATTTTCATTGGAGCCATAGTTTGGAATAAATTTCTCATTTCCAATCTTTAAAATTCCAGTATTCTTCTTGTAGACTAATCCATATTTCTTCACAACGTCCATACGCAAAATAAAATCATCAGTAATGTCTGCTACAAGAACTTTGTGTGGGATCTGCAACCTTCCCACAATTTCCAATAAAATCTCAGCTTCTCCTTGAATATAGCTCCTCTGACCAGTTGATGTCTTCAGAGTTATATTGTACCTCATTGAAGTAATTTTAGATGTTGGTAATATATCAGGCCTAACCAATCATACTTCAGCGCCAGTATCAACAATTACCTTCACAGGTTGTCCTGAGATTGAGCCATTAACTGATAAGCTTCCACCTGCAATGCCTCTAATGAAAACGGTCCTGGGAGCTTTTAATTCCCCAGTCAGAATTTGCCCCTCAACTCTGACTGGTAGTAGTTTTCCTCATTCCTCTGCTGGTGCTGGTGAGGATGATCTTCCTCTGTTTCTGTTATCATCTCTTCCTCTGTTCATTCTGAAACGACATTCTCTACTAGTGTGTCCATATTTTCCACACGAGTAACATTCACCCTTAAAAGATACTCGGTTCTCTTCAAAGGAAGAAATAAGTTTATCTAACCATTCCAATACTACTCCAAGTGTTTTATTTTCCTCTACTTCCACTTTTCTATCTCTGTGTGTTGCTAGGTTATAACAAGATGTTAGTTTTGCTGTTTCAAATTCCAGAGCCCTCACTAAAGCATCATTTCCTGTTCTTGGTCTCAAAATTTTCAGATGTTGAATTAGGTCGGTGTCTTTTAACCCGTTAACAGAAGATTTGACACTCAATTGCTCAAGGATATTATCTGGAGCCATTGGGTAGGCTAACCGAGTCAACTTTTCTACTTCGGCCTGAAATTCTAGCAGTGATTCATTTGCCAATTGATGGCTACTTTGTAATTGAGCCTGGTACAACATTTCTTTATTATCATCTCCAAATCTTAACTCTAGTGTTTTTATTAGAGTTAAGTAATCTTCCTGCTCTTTTATTGACAATTTCTGTAACAGGTCTGCAGCTTTACCTCTGAGGGACAAAACCAGTTCTACTGCTTTCAGTTTATCTGTCCAACCATTAGCTTGGATTGCTGCTTCAAACTGCCGTTTGAATATTGGCCAGGAAGAATCTCCATCAAAAGTAGGTGGCTTCGAAACTTTCCGTCTGGGGATTGGATTTGACATTAATTTCGATTCATTCTTTTCCACAGTTGATATTCGCTTTTCTAAATTTTTTAATAGCTGTGCTTCACGTTCTTCTAAATTATGCAATTTCTCCTCCAGGTCTTCTTTCACATGTACTATTTCTTCAGTTATTTCACCTCTCAATTTCTCATTATCATCCTTCCTACGTTTGTCGAGGTCTTCCAGGATTTTCTGTAATCTTTGTAATTCTTGCTCTCGACGTTTCTGTTCATCTAGTTTTTCTTCCTCTCGACGTTTCTGTACATCTAGTTTTTCTTGCTTTCGACGTTTTTGTTCATCTAGTTTTTCTTGCTCTCGCCTTTTCTGCTCTTCCAATTTCTCCCGTTCACGTTGTTCCTCTTGTTCGGCGAGTTTTTGCATTAGTATTTCCATCATCGTTTCCATTTTTCTGGTTATTGGCATTCCACACTTCTGACACCAGTTGTTACAAATTCGGGTTCGATGATTTCCAATAACTAACTAAATTCAATTAATAAACAAAACAAATCAGTATTTATTTACACAACAGTAATTCTGACAATAACCACACTTTTCAATAACTGTCACTTCTTCAAAACGCAGGCTTCTCTCTTCTTTTTCGCACGGTAATTCACTTTACACTGTCTCCTGTATTTTATATGGTCGCTTTTATATGTCTTGTCATTTTTTCGAGAAGCTTCCAAAATGTTCTAGTCTTCGAATTAAGAGGGCGGTTACTTCAACGTTCATCGAATATTCCAGAGCACACAGAGTCGGTATAAGCCATTTTCGTAACAATATTATTATTTATCTTCAATGTCTTGAAATTAAATTATTATGTGATATTCAAATTTAGTCGTTTCTACGATATATAGGATTTCCAGAATTATAGGTATTCTACATTAATTAAGTCTGTTGTCTTGAAATAATCTATTCTAATTAATCTTTTAAAAGTTCTATTACTTGTATTTTCTTACATATTTGATATTTAATGAATTTCTATTGAAATACTTGATATCTCTTTCCAACGATTACTGACATTTTATGTTTTAGACATTCTATAAGAATTTCTAATATATTATTGATTTTAAGAGTTGATCTTTAATTTTTAGAATTAATACATTTACAATAATCTTCTTTATAAACCAGTTTTACATATTTAAATTCACATTACTTGAAATTTCATTTACATCATTATATTAATTACCAACTTTCATACTCATTTCTTTTTGAATGTTCAAATCTTATATCATTGATTAGGTGTACATGTATATTCAAAATCATTTATCATTTTATAATATCTGCTTAAGTTTATTGAAGTTTTTCCATTCCTTGATCAATTCTTTTTCATATTTCACCATATATTTCTATGTTAATATTGCAAATAAAGAAACCATATCAATGTATATATATATATATATATATATATATATATATATATATATATATATATATATAGACAAAAAAAAATTATATAAAATTATTGAACATTTTTGTCATAAATCCAATTTATATATAAATATATAAAAAATCTTATGAAATTATTGAACATTGTTGCTACCAATCCAACTATTTCAGAGTTTTCTAGATCTAGCCACTTTACAAGTACTTTATCACCCCTCTTCTTTAAAACCTTTTCAACCAGGAGAATTCCGGGGTGCTTTACATGTTGTAGTTCCATTTCATAAAATCCACCCTTTATGTCCTCACCATTTTCATCTTGAAGAAAGTATGTGACTGGATTAGTAGTGAATTTCACTTTCCTCACAAAAAATATCTCATTTGTCCAATTTGGTGTATATGACTCATCAAAATCTTTGTGATATTTATTATTCGTACATGATCGCCAACTTTAAAATTTGTATTCAAATTAGCTATTTTGATGCGGTTGTACATCGTATTCAATAATTTTTTTCATTGTTCCTATTAACCTGAACCGGTTTCATACCTATAGTAGAATGTCCTGTATTATTGTATCGATTTAGTATATCCTATAATGAATTTAGCCATTTATTTGAACCTTGTAAACTGAACATTTTCCACATCATGTTCTGGAGGGTTCGGATCAGCCTTTCCACAATTGAAGCTTTTTTCGTGCTGTACACGCTATAGTGATTAATATCGAATTTGTTTATTAGTTCAGCAAAATGTTTGTTATAGAATTCTTTGCCCATATCCGATTGCAAATTCTTCGGAAATTTTTTTATTTTATTCAATATATTGCGGATGATGCAAACGTTACGACATCTTATAGTGATCTTGATTTGTTGTCTAAAATGTCAACTGGTGCCGTGAATAGAATGATTAATTTTTGTCAAAATAATGGTCTCGTCTAAAATCAATCGAAAACCGAAATGATGTTATTTTCCCTTGCAGATCTAAATAAAAGCTTACTTGTTAACTTGTTAAGATGCATAATAGTTCAATTAAACAGAATACAGTCACGAAATATCTGGGCATTATTCTTGACGAGCATCTTACATGGTCAAGTCAAGTTGATGCAGTTTTAAAAAAACTTTCCTTATCCACTTATGTATTATGGCAACTAAGAGAAAGAGTTGACGTTTTCCTATTACTGCTTTATTATTATGGCTACGTACAGTCATGCCTAACATATGGTATTATATGTTGGGGAAACTGCGCCAGGGCTGGCGAGGTCTTTAGAGCCCAAAAACGGACAGTAAGAACAATTACATTTAAGCCGTATACATATTCGTGTAAACAATTATTTCCTGAATTAGGAATACTAACATTTCCTTCATTATTTATTTTTACATCAATAATGCATGTTGAAAAGAATATAACCAATTATCCAATTTCCAGAAACACTAGTCAGTATGAGTTAAGAGCAAATTTAAACTTAGAGATTCCTAAACACAAGCTCTCAAAAGTAGCCAATAGCCCTTTAGTTTTACCAATTAAATTTTATAATAAATTACCAACAGAAATAAAAAAGATTCAGAAATACACCTCTTTTAAAACTATGCTGAAAGATAACTTTATTAGGAACACGTTTTACTCTATTAACCAATTTATTAATTGCAACGTCTCTGACCTTTAACCAAAGTTAAGGAAAGGATAGAAAATATATATATGTACATGTTTAATAATTTTTAATAATGTGTACTGTATGTGATAATTTTGTGATTTTATTTTTTTACTTTTTGTAAAGATAGGTACTTTGTATTACACTATATATTTTGTACATTTTGACATTATCCTATACTTATAAAAGTCCATGGAAATAAATGATTTGTATTGTATTGTATTGTATATTATATATCATTCATAGCATTTGCGACATCGTATCCTGATTTTGTTTTGAGTGGTGTAGCCCAAGCTTTTTTCGAGAAACAATTAATGGCTACCAGAATATATTTGTAGCCCTTATTTTCTCTGGAAAAAAGGATCATCTCAACTAAGTTGATTTGAACGAGGTCATTGATTTCTTTCAATATAACTTTACGCCTTGGAAACTTTATTCTAGCCGGTTCATGCCATTCTTTAACAATATCTCTTTTTATTTCGCTCTCTTTTATTACTGGTTTTCTTCTCCTCTTCATGACTGAGAAAATTAAAACTATTTACTACTATAAATTATGCGAATAGCAGGTTTTTATATACCTACATTTGAATCGTTGAACGTAATTGGACATTCGATAACTAGTTCTGCCAGAAAATGTTTACCAGTTACCCCCTTGAAAGATCTTATCTTCTTTTTTCAATGAAACATTTATTATTTCTGTGACGGTATACTCTTCTTTGTTCACTCTAGTGGTTAAATTAGTAGAATGAATGTGAATATTTCGGAAAGTTCTTGTTTCGAGGGGAAATATCCAAAATGGTTCAAATTGAAATAATTAATAACAAATCGAAGATAGATCAACGGTTTACTAGTTAATTTACTCATTATTTTTTATATTTATAAGATCGATTACCAACGATTTGCTCGTCAGGATCGTAATTTCGTCTATTAGCACTAGTTCCATCTATAATATCTAAATAATTTTTTTCATCTGTACGGGTATATCCCACAGGTTGTCGTTTGAAGATGAGTTCATAAAGTCCTGGGGTGCCCTCATATTCAAAGTTTTCATCGCCGATAAGGACATTACCTGCGTCTGGATCAATTTTAATTTTTGCACCAATTTTCAAACCATTCGCATCGGTATCGAATCTGGCTCCGAATTTGAAAACAAATTTATTGCTGGTATCGAAAAAAAATGCATCCATATAGGGACGGGAGATTGGGGGTAGGGATTGTAAATATAGATCGAATTCTTCAATTTGTGAAAGATTTTGCAAGTATTGCTTGGTATCTTCATACGTTTCGTTTAAGAATTCATCATCGGAAATTCCTTTATCAGCGTCACCTTCATTAATAACAGCCCCTTCATCGTTATCAGCATCGGTTGTAGTTTCGGCTATCGTATCTGTTTCAACAAAATTTGGCCGAAGCAGTTTTCGTTTTAGCGATCGATATTTATCAAATTTAGGTGTATAAATATCGGAAAAGTCTTTTGGTGTTGAAGGTGAAAGTTTTTTAAGCCCTCTTAGCTTTTCTTCTTCTTCCTTTTCTTCTTCTTTTTCCTCTTTAATTTCCTTCTTAATATCAATTACAGTTTTTTTATCGTCTAGTTTCCTGGCTATAGTCTGCAATTGTTTTTTTATAGGTGAAAATAAATGCTCTCTAATAATTTCCCCATCTTTCAGAAATTCCAATTTTTTCTTCAGATTATTCTTAGCATTATTAGATGTTTTTTCGCTGTGACAATGTTCATGATGAATGATAGCTAATCAGTTAAACAAGTAATAGCTAAACAGCTAATAGCTAACGCCTCTTAACTAACTTACAACTAATTAGGTAATCAGTTGAAACAGGTATCGAATTAGTTGAAACAGATATCTTATCAGTTGAAACAGGTATCTAATTAGTTAAAATAAGCATCTAGTTAGTTAAGACAGGTATCTTATTAGTTGAGACAGGTATCTAATCAGTTAAAAAATAGATGAAACTGCTGATGAATAAATGGTGTAGAACAGCCTGTTCAACGATCTGATATTATCTGATAAAAATAATCGCTAATTCAGATATATATATATATATATATATATATATATATATATATATATATATATATATATATATATATATATATATATATATATATATATATATATATATATATATAGATATATATATATATATATATATATATATATATATATATATATATATATATATATATATGTAGTGATCGAATAGCGCAAATAGTCGATATTCTTGTGCCTACCCATGCTAAAGTCTTCACGTTTGAAGCCGTTATATAGTTCATTAGGTATTGCTAAACAAAATACCTTCGAAAAACTTTGAACATGCAATTTAGTTCAATGGATTTGAAATAGATGGCGCTCTGTTATATACAAATTGTATGTTGGACACAATTGATGTCATTTAGGCCCATTGTAATTATACCTCTAAGTGGCACTCGTAATATGGCAACGATGAGCGGACGTGTTATCAGACTAATTTGTGCTTATATTACAAGAATGCTGAGGCAAGTAAGACTAATAATCGAGTGAGCTCGGATCAAGCTAAACAGATTTTGGTTTTCGCATTCATGCCTTGAATCTGTTATGTGTAATTGATATCCAGATTTGTTGGCTATGTCTGAGAGAATTGAAAAACTATTGGAGATGGTTGAATTGGGATGGAATGGAAAGGTTAAGTACCGTATTAATTATTGATATGTGAAAATGTAGGAGTTTGAAAAAAACGATGTTAACATATTGTAAGGACAAGCTATATTACAATTTTTTTTTCTCGAAAATATGAGTTTGCTTTACGCATTCTTTTCAATACACAGGGTGTTGAATACTTCCAATTGTTAAATTACCATTTTGCAATATACCGAGACGAGTTTTTTCAACAATTTTATAAAAACGCACTCATGTACAGGCTGTCTAGATTTCTATTAATATTACGGGGATCTCGGTTATTGATTGAAGATAAAAGCTTGCGGTTTGCTATAACATTGAGTGAATAACCTTTTTTTTTCCATATACCTGGTGGCCCTGATTTGAATACACCTTATGAAGATATGAGAAAACTATATCAGATTGATTGAAAAAAATTGAATAATAGCAATTATGAAGCTTTTAAAGTTGAGTTTCATTTTGCTCTGATTTTTGGGATCGTTTTTACGTTAAAAATATTCGATATCATATATCTACGCGGACGTCAGCAGTGAAAGCAAAAAAATTCTACAAAGTATCTGAAGTAGTCTCAAGGAAACGAAGGACAATTTTCATTTTCTATAAAAAATAATAATGAAACAGTAACTTAATTGAAATATATATAAAATCCTTTCTTTGCTAATATTAAATTGATTGATGAAAGTTTGCTAAGTACTGTTCGAAAAATTACAGTGTGATTATTTGAAATCTTTTTATAAAACAGAATTAATTCTAAAAAATACATGGTGTTCCATTATAAAATAATATCTCATTTTCAAATTATCGCACATAGGAGCAACTGTTTGATGTGAAACAAGTTCTCATTTTTGCTAGAGTCTATACAGACTACAGTAGGTATATATTTTAATAAATATATAGTACACTGCCGCATTGTCGTGAAATGAACTTTATTGTTGAAATGTCTTTTCTAATTTTAGAGAATTGGGTCTCTTTTTTTGTTTCACTCAAATTTTCGAGTGAACAAAATTGATAATATGTGATAAGTATAATTTCAAAAAAATTGAATTACCTTTGAGTTCAATTCAATGAAAAATCCTCATAAAATAGAGGATTCTGAAATATATATGTATATTCAAGAGTTTTCGCATACTTAACTTGAACTGAATTTTTTTCTCCATTTGTTTCTCCAGAAATTGTACATTGGACAAAAAACATAAGAAAATCAATTTACCCAAATATCACAAAATATTATGATATTAATTTCAATTTCGTAAGGCTTAATATTTTCTCTGAAAAAATATTCACTGTTATTCCCGGAATAATTTCACTGGCAAAAATTAAAATTTCCCGCACCATGAAATGAACCGTCATGACCAGAATACGCATACCTAACGATATCAGATGATGATATGAATGTATAAGGTGGTGTCGAAGTCTACAAAATTAATTGTATCCTTAAAATTTCAACACTCTGTATATATGTAGCTACATAAGTGTTTTCAGCCACATATTTTAATCATCATAAGTAACTGATCGTACGCAGTCTTAAAGAGATACTTGATAGAATTTTGAATTTTCGGCAATAGATAGATACATTTTTAAAATATAAAAATTAAATATACCTAAACAAGCGTTTTGTCTGATTGACTATGATTAGAAAATAGAAATCCTCTGCATTTTGTACATGATTGTATTTCAAATATTATTATCAGATTTATTCAGATTAATTAAAGATTTCTATTGTGAAAATTTGAAGATTTAATGAGTAATGAAATAACTAAAACCTTCAATTTATAGTAAACAATGTAGATTCAATGAGTTTTAAATATACTCGAATGTTTCTACTTGCGAAACAATGACTAAACTGAGATATCACTTTTCAAAGTGGGACCATCAATCCGACAACCCCGCAGGGTGCCTCATTTACCAGTATTAATTATAAATTATATATAAAGGGTGCCACATTGAAATTCATCATTTGGGTGCCACAAATACAATACATCAAACATACGATATATGCTGGGTGCTGCATAGATATTGATTATAGAGGGTGCCAGTTAATACAAAACACACACACACACACACATATATATATATATATATATATATATATATATATATATATATATATATATATATATATATATATATATATATATATATATATATAACTATATTATATATAAATATATATCATTTAAAAATAATATATATATATATAATAATATATATATATATTATATATATATAATATATATATATATATATATATATATATATATATATATATATATATATATATATATATATATATATATATATATAATGCCCATCTCAAAATTTAAAAACATTCGTAATCGTAAAGTTAGTGGAGGCAGATCAACAATCAAAGGATCAGGTTTATTGAATAATCTGATAAATAAACTACCGTTTGAACTACATTTACCTGCCGGTCTGACAAAAACATATTCATATTGCGGTCCGGACACAAAGCTACAGGACGGTCTTAAATGTGGTGATCCTGGAATTAATCAATTGGACGCTGCGTGTAAAAGACACGACATAGCTTTTGATCAATCAAATGACATTAATCAACGACACGTAGCTGATCGTATACTAGCATCTGAGGCTATTCAAAGATTTCGCTCACCTAACTCTTCATTAGGAGAAAAAGCGGCATCATTAGCAGTCGCAGCAGCAATGAAAACAAAAGTGAAGTTAGGTATGGGGTATAAAAATGAGAATTTCAATAGAAGGATGAATAACTTGAAAGAAAGGAAAAAAACTGGACGTGCTCTAAGTTTTCGAGGTGTGATCAACTCGTCTAGAAAAGAGCTAAAAAACCGTTCAAATTTCTCAAATTTAAACAATGCAATCAAAATTGCGGTTAAGTCTATAAAAAAAATTCTGCGGGTGGAAGAAAACGCGGGCTGAAACTAAATAAAAAACCTCGTATTATTCCTGTTCCCAAGACTGGAGGGTTTGATACCAATATTTGCAGGGGCTTTAGCGGGAGGAGCTGCGGGGATAGCTAAAGCTATTAATACTGAAAAATCTGCATCGGAACAACTAAAGGAATCTCAACGTCACAATCGAACGATGGAAGCTGTAGCCATAGGTAAAGGACTCTATTTGAAACCTTACAGAACTGGACTGGGGCTTTCTTTAGACCCGACAGGTTATCAGAGAAGAAAATACCCATAAAATTGCCGGGGCGAGCTTTAACGAATTTCGATTTGTTAAAATTCGCTAAAATGTTCAAAATTCCTTATTTTCGTGGTACATTTATGCGAGACAATTTGTCTAGGAAAATTCGTTCTATCGAGTGTGCAATAGTTAATTTGGATGAAATGAAAAATGTCGGTACACACTGGGTAGCTTATAAAAAACATAAAAATCGTGTACTTTATTTCGATCGTTTTGGGGATTCAAGTCCGCCACTTGAATTAATTCATTATTTTCAAAGCGATCCCTCCTGCTGAATAATCAATTTCAACTATAATAAATTTCAGACATGCAAATCAATAAATTGCGGACACTTGTGTCACACAGTTCCTACACAACACTTTCGCTCTCTCTGAAAGCTGAATGAGACGATGATTATTTAATCCACAAAGCCAGTTTAGTTTGACATTGAGAAGATGTTTAATTATGAAGACTTCTCGGAATGCAGCATTGAATTTTTATCCGTGTTAAATATATAAATATAATAAGAGAACGTATATGGCATTATGCAAACCACTGAACAGATAAAACTCAAATGATATTGAACCCATTATGTAAATGGGTTCAATATCATTCGAGTTTTATCTGTTCACTGGTTTGCATAATGCCATATACGTTCACTCTCACGGGGAATGAGTCATTCTTAAGTACAAATTTTTATCCACCGATAAATTTGGATGAAAAGGATGAATATGATATAGTTCTTATTAATCTTGAAACTTATAACTCAATGCCTAATATAGACTCTACCAATAATAAATTTTACTACACTCTAGCGGATAATAATATTAACAATATAACAAAAGTAATAGAGATTCCTGAAGGATCGTATGAAGTGAAAAATACTAATCGATATTTACAACAAGCTATAGGTGATAGTAGGAAATTTAAAATTTTGAAAATACTGAATATCAAAAATAAAACCAAAAATAGACTTGAAGAAATGGAACTGTCAGCAGCATCCTTTATTCTGAAGGCAAACGACAAAATATTGAAGAGTGAAATAAAAGCGACAGTCGATATTGACTTTGAGCCGAAAGATTCTCTAGCTCAACTTTTAGGTTTTGAACATCGTAAGTTGATAAAGAATGAAAGGTATATTTCCGATTACCCCGTGAGCATAAACAGGGTGAATTCTATCGGAATAGAGTTCAATATAGTTTCGGGATCTTATCGAAATGAAATGTCTGTTTATATGCTAAACGAATTCTTCCCCAATGCCCCACCAGGTTACAAAATTATAGAAAACCCCCGAAACGAGCAAGAAGGAGACGTGCACATGCTTTCACGAATCCTATGAATTATAAGCCTTCCAAGATGTCTCATAGTTCGTTGAAGAAAGTTAAACGATTAACACCTTCTGATCAGACTTTTCTTTCTTTACTTGGTTTAAAAGTAATAAATCAAACTAAAAATTAATAAATTTAAACAATTGTGCGCCAGAGCTGCAATAAATATTCGATTGATATTCGACACTATTGTATTGTTTTGTAGAATCAAGTGTGATTGTAGTAGCAACCCCACATAGAGATTAGATATATTAGACATAAACGAAAAAACTGTGTTTTATGATACCATTACAAATGCTGAGAAACATTCACATTTACCATACGCAGCCAGTTCGCTCGGCAACAAGGGCGAAATCCAAAACCCGATCCAAAACCTAGATGTATACACCCATCCATGGAATAGCTCATAATACATTGAGGGTAAACTAAGTGCAAAAAAAGCTGATAAAACAATATCGAAAACGGTGACATTTGTAAATAAGGGAATTATGCTATTATTTGATGAGATCAGATTCTAAATTGGTTGTATGGTGATTTCTAGGATGAGAAATTCTGCGATAGCAACCACCATGAAAGCCCTTGCTTCTCTGAGTACAAACGAGTGTACCGCATTAAGTATTGCCGGATGGAATCCTTTCGACGATTTCAAAATCACCAATGACAATGGTAATTTCAATGTAGTTATTCCGCTCCGCTTTCTTTTCGGTTTTTGCGAAGATTTCAAAAAAATAATGTTGAATTTACGTCAGCAGCTGGTCCTTATATGATCAAATTCTGATATTAACGCTATTTCGAATAGCACAGATGGTGGAGAAACGGTTAAAGTAGAATTGACTTTTGGCTCATATCGATGTTGATGACAAATAACGTTTTAGAATACTCAAACAGGTATCTAGCAATCGAGAGCCTGAAATTGTGTTCAGAGAATGGGAGTTACATGAAAATCCTTTACTTCAACAAACCAGAAGTCAAACATGGGTTATTAAAACCAGTACTCAGATTGAAAACCCGCGATTTATAATTTTCAGATTCAAAACTGGACTGAAAAATAAAATAACAGCCAATTATAGTCATTCCAATCATAATAATTTGACGAATCTTAAAGTCTATTTAAACTCTGAAATGTTTTCATACGATAATTTGAATCTCAACTTCAAAAAATAACCAATTTGCCGTCCTGTACGAAATGTATGCTAATTTTCCACAATCGTTTTACAATCGTAAAAATCAACCCTTGCTCTCTCCTTATAAATTCGGAGATATCGCATGTTAAGCAGTTATCGATTGTTCGCAACAGAATGAGGTACTAAAATCTGAAAGTGTGGATATTCGGCTTGAATTTGAGAGCTCTGAAGATATTGCTGCAGAAACGTCAGCTTTCTGTCTGATTTCACACGATTAATTAGTCAAATATAATCCACTCACTAGCGCAATTCGTATTGTGCAATAATCAAATATGTTTATCGTAGATATTCAAGGTTTTCAATATGGAAAAAGCGAGTTTATATGTAAGGAAATTGCAGTTTTGAAAAATTTCACATTTTCACACAAAATCATAAACATTCCCATAGATTATTCGCACCTTGATAATAGAGTGAAAGCTCAAGCAAATTGGCCTACTACAAATTTACACGAATTGAAATAGAACGATATTGGAACAATTGATCACGCAGAAATAGCACAATTTTTAAAGGACTTAACAACGGACTATAACGGCTCCACAATGGTAAAGGGTTTGCAAAAAAAGAATTGGATTGAAAAGTATGTATCAGAGAAGAAGAAGAATGAAGTTATTGATGTTGAATCATTAAACTGTCTTCGTTCAAGTTCTCTACAAAATAACGAATCTTTCCATTGCAATCAGCATTCGTTCAATTCACTACGTTGTTCAAAAAACAACGTATTCCAATTAGGAATGTGGTATCTCAACGATTATTTAAAAAAGCACCTGTAAATAGCACTTTATACACCACACTTTTCTCCACCAGAAACCAGTTCCTCCCCATAACCATCCAGTCTTCAAAACATATAGAATAGAGCGCTTGCGCTACAATATTAGTACACATTGAAAAAATGTTTAATAGAATAACCATGAGTTTATCAGCTCCTCGACTTTCGAGGAGCAACTTGATTTCATTAAAGATGAAATTGCTGATGCAGTAGAGTACTTCAGATGTTCACCATTGATTTTTTGGCAGACTCGTTGAATAGATTGAATTTAGATTCAAGAAAGAAAAAGACTAAAAGGTCCAAAGTTAAAATGTCTGAAGTTAACGGCTTAATGATAGCTCGTGAGTTTGGATCTCTATTGCCAAAATTCTCAGGAGCACAAGCCGAGTTGAATTCGTTCTTGAATTCGTGCGAAGAATATCTTCGCAATTTTCTAACGAAGAACCGATAGTGAAAACATATTGTTTGGCTGTCATTAAAAGCAAATTAATTGAGAAAGCAAATGCCGAGTTTCGATCATCTAATGTACCAAATAATTGGATCGGTATACAAACATTTTTATTGAACAAATTTGGTGATCATGTCAATCTCGATCTACTTAAAAATCAGCTTCAATTTCTGCGCAAGAAACCCAATAAAGATGTTCTAGATTTCATTGAGTTAGTTTAAAATTATAAAATCCGAATTAATTATAGAATTGACGCAGAACCTACTCTAGACCAAGCTCTGAAATTATTACATAAACAACTAGTTTCAGAATTAGCAAAAAACGTCCTTATAAGTAATTTCTCAATAGATCTACAAACTGCTCAATTAACAACACCGCATATTACGTTTTACTTAACAGTTCAGAAGATAGAGAATTATATGTCTCAGAAGTCACAACTAGATTTGATGAGAACATGCAAACAACCAGTGATTGCACCTCCTAAAACGTTTCCTTCTCAACCTATTCATTTACAACAAAGATCAGTACTACCGCAAAGCCAATATCCGACGAACAGTCAGGTTTTCAGAAGAAATAACAAGGAAACACCTAAAACAAACGTGTTTCGACCAAATAATAATTATGTGGCGTATAATAGACCGACTCCTATGCCGACTATTTCTGTAAACCCAACAGCTCAAAAACGTCAAATGACAGGTAGTTCGCAAATACCGCGTAATCAATATCAAAATCAACGCTTTAATCATTAACAAAATATGAGACAAAC
Source organism: Cynegetis impunctata (assembly GCA_030704885.1). Taxonomy (NCBI): domain Eukaryota; kingdom Metazoa; phylum Arthropoda; class Insecta; order Coleoptera; family Coccinellidae; genus Cynegetis; species Cynegetis impunctata. Next base: position 125,882 of record JARQZK010003728.1, read on the forward strand.
ACCGAATAATTTCATATCCGAAGAACTTACTAATCTCGACGCGGAAAATAGCGAAAAAAATGTAGATGAAAATCACGAATTTGACAACTGTCCCTCAGACAAAAATTTTGATGCCAATGGAGAAGAAATCGAAAAAAATTGCTTGCCTTACATCGCAATTGAATATCCGAAATGCAAATTACTCTTATATAGCGGATGTACTGTCTGCTTAATAGTCCTTAGGTTGCTTATAACAGCATACCTCATCTCATTTATCAAGAAGACACTGATTTAATTACCCCTCACGGACACGATAAGAGTCATGAAAAAGTTTTATTTCCCGTGGACTCCTTTGGTTTACAAAAAGAATTTCCTCTCGTAATTTACAAATTCCATTTTCAGTATGATGGTATTGTAGGCATTAAATTTTTAAGAAAAAATAATTTTACTATTGACTTACAGAATAATTTTTAATAGGTGAAAATTGTAGAATACCCATATATTTTCAAAAAAAAAGAGATTCCTAAAAAATTATCATACTGATAGGTTTATCACGCTTACCCACGAACAACGCAGACGCTTTATCGCGTATTCCATTACAAGGAGCAAACGAGATGAACAATTCAGAAGACGTTATCAGTTCTATGCTTCCCAACATAAATGCTGACGACTTAGGTATGAGTAATGAAGAATAAGATATTCTTCCCAAGAATTTTCAAGATAACACAGAGGAAATAACGCAACCTGAAACCGTGCACAGTAACCTTGAAAATCCTACGTTAGATTTGCCATATACAGATTCACCTCTTAATTACTATAAAAATCAAGTCGTATTCATTAAAACTTCTAAATCTTATTTAGTTCAACGATTGAAGCTCTTCAAAAATCGTAATCGAATGATAGTATCCGTCAGCGAGAATGACGATTTCATAAAATTCATTCGTGAAAATTTGTCACGTGAAAAAGCGTACTGTTTGTTTTTCAAACACCAAGAAATACAAATACCTTTTATACAACTATTACAGAATAATTTCAAAGCAAAAGCTTTCAAACTCAGAATCACAAGCGTTCTTGTGGAAGACGTAGAGAAAGAACCAGATCAGCTTGAAAAAATTGAGATGTACCATATTTCCAAATATGGGCATCGCGGCATGCAAGAGAATGTTGAAGCCCTCAAACGAAAATTTTATTGGCCTAACCTAGACAAAAGTGTCCAAAAATACATAAATAATTGCGATATTTGTTGAAAGAACAAATACGAACGTACCCCGACCAAACTAATATTCAAAACTACTCCAATTGGATCGAAACCATTTTCTCACCTATATGTAGACACTTACAAGGTAGACAACACTATGTGTCTAACTATAATAGATTCCTTTTCTAAATTCACACAGTGTTACCCCTCAGTTCATGAAACTGCTAATGCAATTATAGACAAGTTAATTATGTTTATCAGTAATAACGGGATTCCCGAACGAATCACTGGCGACAATAGGACAGAATTTAAAAATCAAATAGTACAAGGTTTCTGCGATACACACAAAATCTCATTGCATTATATCACTAATTTAAACCCGAATTCGAATTCTCCTATCGAGAGATTCCATTCCACACTAATAGAACAACTAAGATATCTC
>JARQZK010003728.1:130000-180000 GCA_030704885.1 Cynegetis impunctata
TCTACCGTCTCAGTGAATATAACTTTAATTTAAATAAAGAAATATTTATATCAAATTAAGGAATTGATTTTTGTTCTAGAGGATCTACCTGATGCTGATGGTGACGTCATCCTCTCAGTCAATATAAGATCAATGACTCTAATTTTAATGAAAATTAAGGAACAGTTTTTTCTCTTTGTGGGGATATCAGACGTTGGTTGCATTCTCGTACAACATATTAGATAGATAAATAGATATTAGTAATTTCAACTTGATTGTGGATTTCAATAGATTCCACAAAAACAGAATAACAATTAGCAAACTCCACAATCAAGAGGTCCTCTATTCTGTTCACGATTGAAAAAATTGTCTTAATCAATCAATATTAGAGAAAAAAATCATTACAATATTTTTCTCGTAACAGAGTCATCCTTGAATGAAATTTCTTATGATATCATGAGATACTTGTTAGAAAATAATTGAATGAAAATAAAGGAAAAATACATACCCTCTGACTCCCTGGCAGGAACCGACACACCATCCTATAGATTTCTAGTTCAATGGGATCTAAAACAGGAACACTGTCACATACAAGTACGATTAATAAAATGTCGAACTTACTCATGGTTTTCACTTAATAATGGTTCGTTTTCCCTCTCAACGGTCCTTATATAAGATCGAGATTTGATGTTATCTTCATTCATATGTACTAAAAATTAATTATTCTGTTGATATGTCTCATAAGAGAACATCTTATTGTTCATAAGAAGAGCCACAAGGTTCATTCCTCACACGTTATCTACATGCTTATTTCATCATATTAATTTAACGATGTACTCGAAAAAATAGTGTGAATTTGAACAGTGTAAAAACTTTCTCATGATAATTATTAATGAAATCGGGCGTAGGATTGTTCCTAACACTATTAAACATATCGTTTGATTTAAATGAAATTTAAAAAAATAAACAGTCTCTTGACTTTCTTAAACAAAAAATTCTCAGAGAGAATAATCGGGTAAAATATAAGCTTCAATACTCTACTGAAATTGTATTCGCAAACTCAATCCACGCGTCATGGTCCTTATCCATTAACAGTCATCTAACCAATACCTTATCTCCTCTTTTATGTAATACTTTTTCGACTGAAACTGTATTATATATCTATATATATTTATATATATATATATATATATATATATATATATATATATACATATATAAATTATATAATTAATTCATGAGAGGTGTACACTATTATAATTTGTTCAAGAGAGAGAGAGAGAGATTGAGTGAAATAAACATCAATTTCATATACATTTTTTATTATACAAAATTTTCCATGTCTATACATCATTTAATATTTTATTCTTGTTATACAACAAACATTCTCATCAACTGTTCACTGAAGAACTAATTTTACAGAATTCAGTTATGAGTTCTTCAGATGATTCATCACTTCCGTTCCTAGATGCGTCCCTGATGACTTCCAGAAAATTCCTATAATAGTATGGAACCTTTTGATTTTTCAATATCTCGATTCTCCTAGAGATTATACCGCTCAATTGAATGATTTTCTCTACGTCATCGTTACTGAAGAATAGAAAATTAGCCCACTTGGATATGCTCAACGTTGAATTCTCCCATGATCGCACTATTTCAACACCAGAATTATTATTGGCATCCTCATTTTGAAGTTTTGAAATGAAGGTATCCCATTTCCAGTTATTGAAATAACAACTTCGTTATAGGTGAACTTGATTGAAGGTATAAAGTTTCGGACTGAACTTATACCACAGTCAATATGTAGAATACTCAGTCCAAGACCACAATTTATTTCAATTTGGAAGTGTCCATTTAACAGAAAATTCGTATTATTCTTAATATCCTCATCGTACATCTTCACTATACGATTCAGTTCAGCATCGAGAATTCCATCAACGTACTCATCATAGTCATCGATAAAACCACTGTCTTGAGACATTATGATACTTCAAGCTTCAATACTCAAATACTGTGAACTTGTAGTTTATTCGTAGAGTGTTCCTTATCCCTTCTCTTCCCCCTCAACCCTCTAACCAAAAACCTTATCTCCTCTCTTATGTTTTTCAACTGAAGAAATAACAGATTATGACTAATCTATATTCAGAATGTTATACAAGTCGAGACTTCTCAAAATTGTTGAAATAAAACGATTCATTTATTTTTCTCTCACAAATATATATATTTAATCCTTCGGCGGGCGCGCTATGGCACTGTGTACCGAAGTTTTACTGTTTTGAACGTCACGTATCTCGTGTTACCTGAAATACCTTATACTTCTGAGTATTCCATGTTGACTATATCCGTTAGAGACTGCTGAAACCAGAAATCTTTTATATGCACTCATTCAGTCTCAGTTCAACGTCAAACACGAGGAGTTCAGTTTTCGGCACTGCGTACCGTTGCGCGCCCTATAATGTAAGTATTTTTGTATGATGATTTTTTTATTTTATGTATAACTATTTATCATTTCTGTTATTATTTTATTTTTATATTGGTCTTACTTGTTAATTTACATCAGGTGTTATTTCAGGAAACAAAGGTGGAGTCGAAAATACCTCAATCCAGACTAGCTAGAGGAGTTGGCAAATCATTTGTCAGATGTGAAAGACATTCCAGACCTAATAGATGATAGTGAAGGCAAAGAAGAAGTAATAATAACTGAAGAAGTAAGTAAATCACCTTCAGAACAATCCGAAGAGAGTGGTGATGAAGAATTTTCTGAAGAAGCATCTGATTATCAATTTTATATAGGGAAGGACAGTGAAACGCTATTTATTAGCAATTTTTCGGCTACTGTAAGCAAAACTAAGTCGAAAAACCTAGTGAAAATATTACCTGGTCCTGTCAGAGAAGCAAGAAATACTGGAAAAAAAATCTCCCGAAATAATAGATGATATCGTTAGCAATACAAACATATATATTCGAAAAAAGCAAGAAGATGTACAATACAGTAGAGATAGAGACTGTAAACTAACAAGCAAAAGTGAAATTTTGGCTTTGTTTGGAGTGTTACTTCTTTTAGGAGTGAAAAAAGGCAATAGAAGTAATGTTACGGAATTATGGTCTAAAGATGGGACTGGTATGACGATACTGAGAGCTACTTTTAGTTATAAAAGTTTTCTGTTTTTACTTCGTGATATCAGGTTTGATAACATATTGACAAGAAAAGACCGTGAGGCAGCAGATAAGCTTGCAGCGATTCGAGACGTATTTACTAGATTTATTGAAAACTGCCAAAAAAATTATGCCATTGGTGAATATGTGACCATCGACGAAATATTACATAAATTCCGAGGACGTTGTGGATTTGTACAGTACTTGCCCAATAAACCTGCCAAGTATGGCTTAAAATTTTACGCCTTGTGTGATAATAAAACATACTACACCTGGAATTTGGAATTATACTGTGGGGAACAATAGGTCGGACCTGATAAAAATTCTGATAAACCGCTGGACATAGTAGATAGATTAGTACATACACTCAAAGGTAGTAACCGACATTTAACAACCGATAATTATTATACAAGCTATATTAGCTGAGCATTTATTACAAAATGAAATAACTTTGACCGGAACTCTAAAAAAAATAAGGCAGTAATCCCTCCACAATTTATTAACATCAAGAATCGTGAAATTGGATCAACACTTTTCGGGTTCCAGGATAATATGTCAGTTGTGTCATATAAAGCAAAAACTATGCACGATACTGGTTAAATCGATGAAATAAGCGGTAAACCGGAAATAATACTGGACTATAACAGTAACAAAGAAGGCCTTGATACTGTAGACCTGTTATGTGCTTCTTACTCAACGCAAAGAGTCACAAGAAGATGGCCATTGGCTGCATTTTTCAGAATATTGGACATTGCAGGCATAAACTCACAAATTATATATTGGACAAACAAATCATCGGAGAAACAACCAAGAAGAAGAGTTTTTCTCAACAATTTGGCTTTAAGTCTCATGGAAGATCGTTTAAAAGAAAGAGCCCAAGAAAAGTCACTTTCTAAAGATGTATACCAATTTCTTTCAAAATATCGCAGTCCTGAGAGAGAATCCCCTCCTCACTTGTGTGGTACAAAACTAAATAATAAAACTACTATATCCAGTATTTCGTGTAAAAAGTTTGTTTGTAAAAAATATAGTGAGCATAAAGTTTATTGTAACATGTGTAATAATGTAGAGACTGACGAAAGTGATGTTTAATTTTCTACTAGCTATGTCAAATATTTAGTTGGTTTTATTTATTATTGTCCTTTCGTTAATGTACCTTGCCATAATTTATGTTTATAGCATCTTTTATTTTTATTTGTTTTTTAGAGTTCCTTGTTGTGTTTTATGTTTGAAATGTGTTTAATCATATTTTTTCAGAACGGAATTTGTATTATTCCATGTCTAAAATGAAAAATGAATAGCGGTACGGAGTACCGCCGCGCGCCCGCTCATGTGAAATTCTTAGGCGCGCCCGCCGAAGGGATATATATATATATATATATATATATATATATATATATATATATTCATTCGAATTATGGTTGCCTGTGAACTATTTCTAATCTTTTGATAATTATTAGCATCAACAGGCTTGTTGAATCTCAAAAAACTCGATTTTATTAAAAAGTTGACGTTTCGCCACGACATTCGTGGCTTTATCAAAACTTTTGAAAAATTGAAATTTCTTTGACATTTATTGATTTGAAAAAATTTGAATAGAAAACGACTACTATGTCTCATTAAATTTTTTTTCGGCTGTGGCCATTCTTTATTATTTATTACGTGCTATTCAGTCCAATAATAACATTCAAATCTGTTATTATTAGATGGTAAGGGAAACCACAGAAACCTTTACCCACGTAATGTTCGGAATAGGTTCAAATTATTTTGATTTTGAAAAGTTAAAGAATAGGGTACTATTTATCTTGTTTTCAAAAATTTCTCATTGCGGCTGTGGCCGTCTTCAGCTATTAATTACGTGCTATTTAGTCCAATATCAACAGACAGGTCCGTTGATATTAGATGGGAAGGGAACCACAGAAACCTTCACCCACGTAATGTACAAAATAGGTTTAAATCTAAACATCTAGAATTTTCAATTTTTGTAAAAAGAAAGTAAAGTTTAGAACATGTTATCTCCAAAATTACAAGTAATGTCTTTTTAAAGACAACAATCAAATATTTTAAACCTATTTTGTATACTTTGGTCTTGATGATCCTTAGATCTTCTAGAACAAAAAAATAACTAAAGTGAATAGTGACCCCATGGTATCGAACGACAATGGAATTAAATAACGTCTATCGTCATGAGGACTTAGCCGTATTTTACTTTGTTCTATGGAATACAGTGTATGGGCGTAGGATCTGATTGAATTTTGATTAATGACTTTTTCTTTCGTCATTCTCTCGCAAACAACGTACATAATCCTCGAAAGTTATCTTATTTCTAACAACATACGATCTAACACCCTTAGATTTTTTCGTTATTTTACCCCCTTGAACTTGAAACTGTTCATTTTGGATCGAAGACCTGCAAAATGAGTAATTATTTTACCGTTCACTTCATCTTTCTTTAAACCAGGGACTTTTTTGTTTAGCAAAGGAATTTGATAGGGGTTGTCTGGAGCATAGTCAGAAGTATCGAAATGAGTATGACAGTTTTCGTTAATAATTTTGTACGGATCACAGTTTAGCTTATATATATATATATATATATATATATATATATATATATATATATATATATATATATATATATATATATATATATATATATATATATATATATATATATATACATATATGAATTCGATGGACGATGAATCAACTCTGTGGTAGTTCATATTTATATTAAAAATTAAATAATAAGAAAACAACTTGTCTAAAACCCACAAAATGAAAATAACTTTTTATTCGACTAGTTTCGCCTGTTACAGCATTATCAAGACTGAATACATAATTGCAAAGACATCGCTTGAAAATAATATAAGTATTTCGGTTCGGTACCTGGGGGTGGTAAAATGTAATCGATGGGTCCAAGTTATCAGAGATTTAACAGTTTGGAGTGGTTTAAGTGTAACTGATCATTGAGAAGAATGTAAATATGGGATTTTTGGATCTTGTTTATTTCCATGGCTTCCAGGAAGTTCATTATCATACCTTTATCACAGTAATGAAGAATGTTTGGTTTGAAAGAGGATGAGATGTTATGTTTTATCGACTCTAGATGTTCCCTAAATGCTGATTGTCCGTTATTTAGATGTTCTTTTAGCCTGGTTTCAAAACATCTCCTGGTCTGACCTATATATGTTGAATTACATTCTTCACAGTCCATTCTATAAATTCCTGTTCTCTTAATTGGATCGAAGTTTGACATTTTGTTATTAAAAATCATTCTATCCAATCTGCTGTGACTCGAAAAAGCAGTATTCAAATTATTATTTTTGAAGAATTGAATGATCTTCGAAGAGGGGATGTGCGTATAAGGGATGCCCACAAACTTTTGTACATTTTTGTTATTGCAGTATGGTCCATATAATTTCAAATTGATAAAATGTTTCTCTTTTTTCGAAATTAAACTATTTATTATTTTAGTGGAAAATCATTGTTAATACCTATCGCGCGAATCAGGTCAAGTTCTACCATAAGGTCTAGTTTTTATAAAAGAACCGAAAAAGCCCTATGAATCATTGAGTAAAGAGCCGCGAGTCGATGGCTAATTGGACTGAAAGAATTATAACTTATGATGGCGTCTGAGAAAGTAGGTTTCCTGAATATTCTATATGAAAATTTATCCTGTTGTTTCTATATTGTTAGGTCAAGAAAATTTAACGAATTATTTTGTTCTGTTTCTACTGTGAACTTGATCTTATCATGTATTGAATTTAGATATGTTAGGCATAATTTAATATGTCGGACTGTCTCATTGAATCCAACCAAGATATCATCCACATAGCGGTACCAAAAAATAATATGTTTTTTAGATAGATCTGATTCTAATATTGTGGTTTCCATGCTGTCCATGAATATGTCTGCTAATAACGGGCTGAGGGGAGAACCCATAGGAAGACCTGAATTCTGTGAATATATTTTGTTCTGGAATCTAAAAAAGTTCTGTCTCAAAACAACATTAAATAATGTTGAGAATTCTGTTTTTGTTGCTGGAAGTGTTTTTTGTTTTTCTAAGATGTTTTCAATTAGAGGTATACACTCTTCCGTAGGCATGTTAGGGAACATGTTGAAGACGTCGAAGGACACTAATTCAAATTATTTTTTTTTATCGAAATCAATTTTTTCTAATTTTTGTATGAGTTCTAATGAGTTTTTCACACTATATTTTGGAGAGAAATTATTATGTTCTTTGAAGGCTGTGTTGAGATATTTTGAAAGTTTACAAGAAGGAGCTTTCGAAAACGAGGCAACTGGTCTAATGGGTAGGCCGTCTTTGTGTACTTCAACAAGACCGAATAATTCGGGAGGTTCAGAACTCATTGGTATAACTTTTTTCTTTAGGTAAAAAGAATTTTCATTTTGTGGTTTTTAGACAAGTTGTTTTCTTATTATTTAATTTTTAATATATATATATATATATATATATATATATATATATATATATATATATATATATATATATATATATGCATCAGTGTCTACATATTAGATTTTACAACCCCCTGGGGGTGCCTTCGACAACATAAAATCATAATGAATATCGTACATAAAAGTTTTCGAAATATCTAAAATAGTCATGCCGATATAGAGGGGTTTATTGAAGAGTAATTCGGATTCATTTCGATTGCCGTCAAATTCTCTCCAAAAACAAGTCGGTTATGAAATTTGGGGGAAGAAATGAGATTTCTAGCTCCGTAACGACCCTCGTATTTATTTACTAACCGAATTACCTTGTGTAATCGAATGTTCTCCATCGTTTTACCAGAAACGGCATTATTAGCAAGTATAAATTGATTTTTCTGAAACTTAGTAGTAGCTTTTGTTCTTAGATCCGGATTCAGATCTATATAGGGTTTCAGCCATTGACTCTGCTTGAATTTCAACACCTTGTGAACCTTTACAAGAACCAAACCTGCTTTTATTGCCTGTTTGAAATTCCTATAGTAAATCACGTAATTTTTCTTATTGAACAGGGTACACAATAGCTTTTTATGTACTTCTTCTCCTGGATGGGTGAGGTGTTCAAAGCAAAATGGTAGATCTTTATGAAGATCATGTAATTTCAGGGGATAATCTATTTCTACCTCCAGTATATAACCTTCGGGAGAATCGTTAGGTATTTCAGTTATATCTATATCGGTATTTTCTGTTCATTCGAACCCTCCATATGGTAAAAGTTGTCCCATGGTATACCCATATAAATTATTCATATCGATATAAATGATATATATTGCAGGTTTACTTGGATCAAAATCATTCATACGAGGGTTATTAGCTGCTGAAAATCTATTCATGCAACACGAAATACCCCCACATATACCTCTCTCGATAAACATAATCATATATATGTCTTTTATAATTTCCAAACGACATTTCGTTTATTTAAGCATACAGGACCATGTATATGAAGGTAAAGTATTGAACCAAATTGGATCGAGATTATAGGTTTTTGTAGCCGTTTTCCGAAAATTTTCCATTAAATCTGCTAGCAACAGTATATCGGTTTTCATATAGAGGTCACTGTACTCGCCCAGTGTTTGAATATTAAAGGTTTTCCACACTTTTTGAGCATGACGATAACTTTTCTCGCTAATATGAGAATCGGTGGGTTTATTATATGATTTTTCGATGGATGGAAGTGTTGGATCGTTAAGTTTATCGAAATCGGTTATATTGTCGTAAGGAAAGACGCCTTTTTGGGTTAGAAGCTCAAATTCCTCATCGACTAGATCAGGGTACTCTTTTTTCAGATTTTTGAAATTACCTAGAATCAGGGTTGAAACTAGTTCGTCCAAGCTGGCTCGCATAAATCTGAATGAGTCTATAAATCTGAATCTAAGTTGAGTTTCCGTGTGATAATAGGTGAATGAGATGTATCGTTCTTTATTCAGGGCTAGGGGGTTGATTGGTTCTCGTTGGAGAAGTGACTTCACGATGTGGTGACCATCATAGTTTGTGAGGTTATGAGCGCATATTCGTACAATAAAAAGTTTTTTAAAATTTAATTTAAGTTTCTGATGAGCCCACCCCCTAATTTCCCGGGAAAAATGATCGTGATCTCTAACAATTATCTCTTTATTTGTGAAGGGTTTTTCGCAAATATGACAATGAGTGGTGACTTCATCAGGTACCCCCGTCATTCGTTCAATGTACTTAATTTTTGAATAAATAAATCTACCAATTTTATCGATTTCATCGGAGAACCAATCTAGACAATTTTCACCCCGAAAACTAGCGTAACGTGAGAGATTATCGTCATAGGAACATTTTAGGTAATATCCTACACTGTAAACGTCTTGTGTTCTTGATATTTAGTTGTCTTGGCACTAATTTTTTCATTAAACTTTTCTGAAATAGCTTCGGAATCTGCATAAATTACAAAAGGACATATTTGCTTGAAAGATTGATTTCTGAATTCAACATAGTCATATTTCCGAAAAGTAACTTCAGAATGGTTCAAATCACGACATAACGCTATGTTCCTTCAATTTACTTTGAGCGCTGAAATAATTCAAACATCTATCACAAATGAATTTTTTTCCGTTTTTCTTGGAAATTTGACCTGAAACGAGTCTAGAAAGATTTTTTATCCAGTAATAATGATATCTGATTTCGTTGTCGACTTCGTCTAACACTCTACAGGATCTTCTATGACCGGCTCATATTCATTTAATTTAGGATAGTATATATTTTGAACTAATAGTAAATTAACGTGACGATTAGGAAGTCGCTGTTGTTTTTGACTCAACCTGATGGGTATCACTGAATAAAAAGATTTATTTTCACTCTCGATTAATTCCAAAGCATAAACATTAACCGAAATATCATTCATTTTTTCAAATTTCGTGATTTGTGTAAGTTCCATAGGGAATTCAAAACCTGCGGTTCTCAAAACTGCCGAGTATAAAGGATATGATGACATTCGTCCTGAATGTCTCGCCGCTGGATAAAGACAACTGACTACACTCCAAAAAAATGCATGCATAATCGTTGTTCACAACGTTAACGCAAGCTTTTTTGTTAATTATTTCCTGAGGTAAATTGATGTAAGATGAACCGCCTGTACCCATTTCAAATTAATCAATAGCTACTTCCAATAAGACAACATTCGAGAGAGCCCAACCACTAACTTTGAAGCTCTTCTCTTCTAAATATTGTGAAATTTTGTTTAAGACATTTTCTTTGAACCACATTGATAAATCTGTCGATATATCGATAATAACATTCGGCGTACCGAAATACTTTCGTTCTATAATTTCACAGTCATTCGATACCCCAACGAAATCACACCAGAAAGTTGTGTTCACTTTTAAAGTACTAAAATCCTTGAGAATTTTACTGATTTTATCCTTGAAAAGAATAGTTGGACATCTAAATGACGTAAATTAATAATGAATCCAGTCCTAACTCTAGTTTTATAAATAGCATTAATATTCCTCCACCGAATTCTATCATTACGTTTTTTCGGTAAACCTCCGCTACTGTGTTGTTGTTGTTGTTGTTAAGGGAAATATTTAATGAAACAACTCATACGTTTGAGATGAACGATTTTGGAGTATATTTCAAGTTTTTCACCTATAGTGAAATTAATTCGTTTCAAAGCTCTATAAATAGTACGAATATGTGAAAAAATCATTTTTTGCCATGTTTTAGAATTTGAAAGAGAATAATTTTCTTGAATTAATTTGAGAGTTTGAACTATTTTAGTTAATTTACTAGTGAAATTCATTTTGTAAAATTCACATATACAGACAAAGAAAAAATATCATAAGAAATTGAATAATATTTACCTAGTTTTTAATAAGTTCAAATATTGCAGCTGGATGGGTTTTTACAGTTTCCAATGTTCCCTTGAATACGATGGAATATTAGCCTGTTGCAATCTCCTCTATATGAGACTTGTATTCTTCAGTCACTTTCTTAAAAAGATATTGTAGTCACCCAAGTCTAGAAGTTCTGATTCTCCGAACTGAGACGTAATTATTTTTGCCTAATATATTCTGTAGGGCTGCTCGATAATCAGATCGGATAGCTTCTTCTCTGGTTTCCTCTCTAGAAAAAAAACTTTGTTCAATTATCCTAATGAATCTATCTCTGAAACATATTTAAAAAACATTCAATAACGTTCTGACGTATAAGTCGAAAAAACTCACTTGATTTTCACTAAGACAGGAAGACACAACCAAACGGTTAGATCGAAAGTTTAACGATGCTGCTTCAAATAAAGTTGAAGTTGGAATGAAATTATTAAGAAAAATTTCAACATATAGAATTATTAGAAGGAAGGTTTTAGTGGAGGAGGGATTTTGCACACGGCTAACGGTTAGAAAATGTGGAATAAGCATGTAGATAACGTTTGTGAAATTCCTTTGTTGTTTTTAAGGGGGATCGTACACAGTCAATCTCGATCGAGTTCAGTGATCCAGATTGATAATGTACGAGTTAGATTGACGGATCAGGTCTCAAAATATCTAAATATTTTGAAATCCGGATCGCGATCGAGATTGACTATGTATGGACCACTTTAGAAATATAACATGATTCGTCTTCCCTTTCAATATTAACAGTGAAAACTTATATCAATCTCCCTTTCTCATTATGTAACCAAAATATGTGATTTTCTTCATCTTTTTGATTATCTTGAGCAGTTCTCTGTCTTCTAGTTTTGCTCTTTTAATGACTTCTCCGTTATATATATATATATATATATATATATATATATATATATATATATATAATATTTATATATATATATATATATATATATATATATATATATATATATAAAACAAAAGCAAAATTATCGGTCTAGCCCGCATATGTCGAAGCAGCCGCACTCCTCTATATATATATATATATATATATATATATATATATATATATATATAATATATATTATATATATATATATATATATATATATATATATAGTATATATATATATATATATATATATATATATATATTATATATATATATATATATATTATAATATATATATATATATATATATCTATATAGTATAATATATATATATATATATATATATATATATATTATATATATATATATATATATTATATATATATATATATATATATATATATATATATATATATATATATATATATATATATATATCATAAAATTTCAATCTCCTGAACCCACATGAAGACTCCTGGAGCCTCGGTGCCCCCATGAAGAATCCCTGAGGGTCTCATGAAAAATTTCAGTTCTCTGGGCCCCCATATATAGCAACATAAAAAACGAACGATCTTACATATCACTGTATAATGGTCATTCAGAATCTCACCAACAGATGGGAGGGCGTTGCAATCGCATTCAAAATTTAAATGTTTAACGTATAACAGTTCTATGCTCTGAAATATCTATGATTCAAGATGATATTTAAGAGTAACGAATAACTTATCGGATAACGTATGACAGATCTAAGATATCTATGATTCAAGATTAACGTTACGGAATCCTCTGCGCAAGTTAAGTATATCACTCGCTTAATCCTAATGATAACAATGGGTTGACGGACGACCGGTCTGAGTACTAGACTCTGGTGCAGTAATTCTGCGGTTCGAATCACCGATACCGCCACAGCTTTTTTCATTTATTAATATTTCAGCTTGGGCCCCTGGGTAGGATCGATGAGAAGGAGTAGAAGGACCTCCATGAGAGAGAGAATCAGGGCCCCTCAGTCCAGGGCCCCCAAGCCAGGGCCCCGGGCAGGATCGATGGGAAGGAGTAGGAGACCCCTCAGTCGAGGGCCCCCAAGCCGGGGCCCCAGGCCCTATGACGTCATAGCATCCATCTTGAATATCGATTTGACGTCGACGGAAAGGTCCCTCACCTGGATGGCCGCCATTGTGGATCAGCTCTCTCTTACTGTTAACTACTCACTTTCGTCAACCCATTCAAATTCAGATTGGGGTGAAACATCACACATAATAGTACCATACATATTGTTCAGATCATAGTACTGTAAATATGAGGGTGGTTCGTTGATATTATACCCCTCCCGCATATATTTATTAGTAGCCCAGCCATAACGATTACTGCATTGAGATATGCCTCCCCTTATACCCCATTCTATAAACATCATCGTTAAGAGCTCTAGAAAAACTCCAGTTGTTTTAAGCATTACGTCAAAACTGTAACCCGGCAAACTATAATAATGAAGTGGATCTAGCTCGTAGGTACTCATACACGTTTCACAAAAATTTCAAAAATATCAGCTAGCAATAAGACGTCTGTTCGCAGGTAGAGATCTGCATATTCACCTCAAGTTTATATATTGAAATGATTCCACACTTTTCGTAAGTGACTAAACCGCTCGTCAGTTATATCACAATCATTGAATTTATTATAAAATTTTTGACGTGATGGTAAAAATGAATGATTTAATCGGTCCCAAGGATCTAGGTAATCATAAGGGAAAATACCTGTTTTATTCAACAATTGAAAATTTTCATCGGATTCGCAAAAAGCCCTAGATATTTTTTTCTGACCATCTTCCAAGTATGAAGAAAGTATATCTATACTGCTCTCCAAAAATCTGTACGAATCCATTAATCTAAGTTCACAATTTGTTCCGTGAACCTTCATTGAAAATGAAATATATTTATCCTTGTTCAATAGGAGAAGAGTAACCTGGCCAGAAATTGACTCAACTAAATCTTTTAGGATGGAATGAGCATCATAGGAACTCAAGCTATGAAAAATTGAGGGGATAATGTGTGATTCCTTACAGTTTAAGTTACAGGATTGATGACTAGGCCCCCGATAATTTTTATTTTTAATCAAGTGATTATTATCTCTACATTTAATATCATTCTCGTTAAACGGTCCTTCACATATGTGACATGTAGTGGTTGGTGAATTAAATTCATTCATTTCATCCTCAGTCAATTCATCCATGGGATAATTTGTTTTCAATATTTCATCTACAAAATATGAAATTTCCTGAAGTTTTTTCACGAACCATTCAGAGCACTGTGTGCCCCGATAAGTTTCAAAGCGTGATAAGGATAGATCGTAAGAGCAATGCAAATAATAAGCTTTGCTGAAGGCCTTATGTTTTTGGTATTTTCTCGTTGACGAAAACGATTTTTCACTCAATGGCTTGTCACATTTCTCAAGTATACTCTCAATATCCGCATATATACAGAACTTCACTTTTTCCTGGTGTGCAAAATTCCTAAATCTCAAATATCTATCAGCTTGATCAGGTAATTTTATTGAGCATTTATTACTGAGAAAACATTTAGATTTATGATCTTCAAAGTTTTCTCCCTTTGAAAATGGTTCAAGCATCTGTGACAAAAATAGAGTTTTCCATTATGTTTTGAAATTTGGCAGAGGCGATTAATTTTCAATTAATATATAACTGATATAAATTACGGTTTTCATCAAAATCATAATCACAATCATATTCATTATTATCATGGTCAACATCCATGTTTTCCACGTTTACATCATCAATTAAAAGATTAATTGGTTCAATTTCAATATTATTATTTTTAGTCAGCATAACTGGATAAATTTTTTCACTTTTATAAATGTATACATTGATTGATAAATTATTCATAATTTCAAATTTTGAAATATCTTTTAGCTGGATTGGAAATTGAATTCCATCAAACTTTAAAACAATCTTAAAATAAGGATAATTGTTTTTAAGCTCTTTATGTTTTTTTTATCTGTTGGATATAATGCCGCGACTAGTGACCATAAAAAACAAACGGAATCATCGTTTTGAATATTTACAATTCCCCTTTTTTTTGTAGAGCCCTGGGTGTTTTTACATAAGTTGAAATACCACATTTTATCGGATCGAATTGATTAATATTAATTATCAAATTTGAAATTTCCACTAATGACCATCCGGAATTCCGTTCCTGAAATTCCTCCAACTTCCTCAAATATACTGAGAAAACGTATTTTTCATACCAGTCTCGTAAATTTGTAGATGTATCGATAATATTATTTTCTGTATTAAACCATTTGTTATCGAGATCATTTTAATTTGGTTGGAGAAAAACTCCCGTTAATATTGTATTGACTTATCATTCCCGATTTTTTCTCCAACTATTTAAGAACTTTTTTTTAAAAAATTTTGAAAGCTCCAATGAAAAATGTTGAAGGGTCTTTAATTTTCAAATTAATAATAATACCTGTGCATATTCTTCGTTTGAAACAACTTTCCGTGACTTGCCACATTAATTTTCTTCCCACATTTTTCTTGTTTTTCGAATAGAAAGCAGCAACATCTTGAACACTAGCACCAATTTTCTTCTTCTTCAGATTTATCTTCTTCAAAATCAATTGCTGCCAATATTGTTGGAGTAGCGCAAGAGAGTGCTATAGACTGTGAGGATTTTCAAATACGTTTGTTTCGTGAATTTTCATTCTTATAGCCTTTTTAAGCAGATGAATATTTTTGTTATTAATTTCCATATATCCTCATCCTGAGTTTTCATTAGACATAATGCTTCACGTATTTTCTTCACAACCATTGTTGCTAAGAAGGAGACAGATTTAGCAGTTGACACGTCCATTTCTGTTTTATTTATTCACTATATCAAGCTACTTGTCTTCAATAAAATACAAATTTGACGCTCTCTCTCTCTCCCTTGCTTGAATAATTGATAGACAATTGTTCCAACTTTGTTGCAGATTTTTTCTATTCACGTAATAACTTTTGCGGTGATTACTCTTGAAAATAGACAAACGTGCATGAAAATTCATCGATTTCGTTCGATTAACTTATATCGCATGAAAGAGTATAATCAAGCAAACCTTTATATAACCAGATTCATCCCACAGGATTAGCGCACCTGCACCGTGAGAATCCAGAATCATTATTTCCGACATCGTTAGAAACAGGATACATTAACTTTCAAACAAAAAATATAGTTTCATTCATTAGCGCACCTGCCTTAATTATCTCTTCGACTTCGAGAATTCTGACAAGTCCCGACTCGTCTCCACGTATTCCTGACTGGGAATACACAGGAAAGAAGTTCATTTCATTTTATTAATCCTCGCAAATCCACATTTTTAGCAAACAACATTATTTAATCTATAGACAAGTCCTTGTGCGACGCGTAACGAGAGATCCCTTTTCACCATCCATCGACTCATTAGATAGGGAAATCGAGGATAATTCAGTTTAATAGCACCTTTAATTACTTATATATTCACATTCTTCAGCAAACTATATTATTATTTGATTTATAGACAAATTCCGGCCTCGTCTTCCAGACTCAGTAGCGTAACAAGCGATTTGAAAATTCAAGGGGGTCATTCGAAATGGGTAGTTTAGGGCAAAACTCTCCTAACATGACTACTAACTTTCTTTCTATAAAAGATACTCATTTGTTTCTTGTCACATGAAAAGTGATATCATACCAAGTGTTCCGTTTTTGGCGTTACATTTCGTCAACTTCAAACCGCGAAAATTGGTTTAGGTCAAATGGAACACCCTGTATTTTTTTACGTCAAGTTGTGTGAAATTGAATTCCGTTTTTTCTGATATTAGCATTGTGGGAGTTAAGGTTTTCAACTTTTTGAAATATTTGTGACTTTATTAGAAATCAATTGTTGTAGTCATTTCATCAAAATAGCCATGATTAGAAACAATCAGTTATTATCTTATGTCAAAAAAATGCCAGCACGTTTAAATTATACCCACGAAAACTTTTTAAATTTGTGTATTATTTATGGAGAATGTAATAAAGTATTATCAAGAACATTTGCTACTCGATATCCAGAAATACAGAAACCGTCATCAAACACTGTAAAACGCATACTGAAAAATTTTAATAAAAATGGCTCTTTCAAGGCAAAAATTCAAAGAATAAAGTCTATTGTTGATGACGAAAACATAGAAATAGTTATTCTGGGATATTTTAATACATTTCCAAGGATGTCATCAAGACAAGCTGCTCTGGAATCGGGACTATGCAAGGATTCAATTCACAGAATCTTATTAAAACACAAGCTTCATCTGTTTTTATTCCATATGGTTCAAGGATTAAAGGAAACAGATTTCCTAAGAAGACAGAATTTTTGTGAGTTCATTCTAATAAGGTCTGAGGGTGACGATTCTTATTCAGGAAATATTATCTGGACAGATGAAGCAAAATTTACCAAAAATAGACTTCTAATAGACACAATTCGCATTATTGAAGTGACTCAAATCCCCATAGATAGAAGCGAAACTTACAGAAAAGTTGGCAGTTCAATGTTTACTGTCCCATAAGAAATGATGGAGTGGTGGCATTACAATTCTATCAGGAAAATTTGAACGATAAATTAAATTTTCCCTTCTGCTACTATGTATAGGTGAATTTCTATTTTTTTTTCAGTTGAAGATATCTGAATATCTTACAAAATTTGAATAATAACTATTTAGAAAATTTGCTTCTCGCCGAATATAGAAACATTTTTTATCAGCATGACGGTGCTTCCCCACATAACGCATATTTAATTAATGATTATTTACAAGACATTTTTCATGATCCATGGATTGCCAATAATGGACCTTTCTTATGGCCTCCTCGATCGCCCGATTTATCAGTTCTGGATTATTTTGTTTGGGAAACTATTAAAAATGAAGTTTATGAGAGCCCATTAACAACCATTGAAGATTGTATGCAGAGAGTAAGAAATGCATTTCAAAACATATCACAGGATTCAATTAGAAGAGCTACCCATTAGGAACTAATCCGAAGGTGCGAAAAATGTGTCCAGGTTCAAGGGCGAAATTTTGAGCATTTATTAAATTAAGATGAAATGATATTTTAAATTGATTTTATCTCTGCTATTTTAGTTCATGCCATATCTTCAATTCAATTAATTCGCATGTTACAGTGTTGGTGTTATTTTCCGTTTTTCTGGATATCGAGTACAAATGGGCTGCAAGTACTTGTTATTACTTATCACAATAAACAATTTGAAAAGTTTTCGTTGGTATAATTTAAACGTGCTGGCATTTTTGACATAAGATAATGACTGATTGTCTCTAATCATGGCTATTTTGATGAAATGATTACAACAATTCATGAATTTCTAATAAAATCACAAATATTTCAAAAAGTTGTAACCTTAACCAACACAATGCTAATATCAGAAAAAACAGAATTCAATTTCACACAACCTGACGTGAAAAAATATGAGGTGTTCCATTCGACCTAAACAAGTTTTCGCGGTTTGAAGTTGACGAAATAAAACGCGAAAAACGGAACTTTTTTCGCTATCCCTCCCGAACGATGCATCCCACAAAAATTTTTTCGAGACATAATTTGTAGGAAATCAATTTGTCTACAATTTTCATTTCAACTTTTTCCAATAAAAAGACAAATGAAATAGTTTTAAAAAAAAATATGGGAAAATTTCCAAACAAATTTTCTTTATTGTTATATAACTGCTTCATTTTTCATTTCACGACCAAATGACTTCAGACCAATCTCATAGAGCATTCTTCAACCAACATTTTCACCTTCAATTTTTTTGGGTTTGAGGAATTTATGGGCGTTCCAGAGCGCTCCAAAGTCGACTAGGTTCTTACTACTCGCAATAATGCGGTAACTATGAAACGTCTGCCTTCCTTTTTTATTTTCATAAACCGTTTTTTATATTTGTCCTAACATTTATATATGATCAACTACCTAAAAATTACCTTTTTTTCTTACTATAAAACTTAAAATATTCTTGTTTTTTAAAATAATTTCTAACGCGACTGTACATTTACAAAGTCGTGGGAATGCTTGCGTCGCACAAAAAAGCATCAATCAACCGAGATTAAGTTCGATAAGAGTAAAAATTTATTAGTAATGAAAAGATCAAAGCAAACTTCATAGACCTTCTGAAAACTGAACTTTTAGAGGTAGGTTTTTGTCTTGATCAAGCTGAATCACATGCAGATGCAGTCATCGTCTATTCTGCGCTTGCTGCGTCCCAATCTTATGATACCGAGACTATCGTAGCAGTTCATACATCGTTTTTAATATTTTTCTCAGGTGAGATAATATTGGAGATAATTATATATTTCAACTATTATTTAAAGCTATTCTTTTCTACTTTTTTTGGATGGTCCAGACTGCCATTCAGGGTCTAATTTAGCTTCTAAAGTGAAGGTTTGGGGAACGGAGGAGTTAAAATCGGAGTTATTTCTGGTGATTCATCTTCGAATACATTTTCCTCCATTAACTTTGATAACTCTATGATGCTGCTACATGTTTCTCCAAAACAATTGAGGCACCCTGCAGAGCATTTCAGACCTGCTTTTCTGCAACCACACATTCTTCCACAATTCCTTTTGCATCTGCAGAAAATCAGGAGGTGTTGAAAGCTTCGAAGTTTGGCTTGGTATTCAAATGTTTCCATGCTTTTTTCAGTCCCAATCTTCAGGATTGCAGTGTTTTCCGAGCCATGACTGCACCTGATGGTAACTTCGTTTGTAAAAGTACAGTCGCGTTAGAAATTATTGTAAAAAACAAGAATATTTTAAGTTCTATTGTAGGAAAAAGAGGTAATTTTTAGGTAGTTGATCATATATAAATTTTCGGAAAAATATCAAAAACTATTTCTGAAAATAGTAAGTAAGGCAGACGTTCCATAGTTACCGGACTATTGCGAGTAGTAAAAACCTAGGCGACTTTGGAGCGCTCTAGAACGCCCATAAATTCCTGAAATCCTAAAAAATTATAGGTGAAAATTTTGGATGAAAAATGCATTGTAAGATTGGTCTGAGGTCATTTGGTCGTGAAATGAAAAATAAAGCAGTTATATAACACAAAAGAAAATTTGTTTGGAAATTTTCTCATATTCAAGTTGATAATTTTTGTATTTGTCATTTTATTGAAAAAAGTTAAATGAAAAAAATTGTTGACAAAGCGATTTTCTACAAATTATGTCCTGACAAAATTTTTGTGGGGTGCATAGTTCGGGAGATATAGCGAAAAGGGTGTTTGCACCCCTTTTTCTAATATGGCGACCGAGGGACAAGGGTTGCAACCCCACAAACTTGGAGATAAGCTCCTAGTGACCCTCCTCACACATCCCAACAATAAGATTGCGTCCTCTAAAAAACGCAAGGAGCAATGTCACTTTTCAATGGACTAATATATATATATATATATATATATATATATATATATATATATATATATATATATATATATATATATATATATATGTATATAGAAGAAGAAATATTTATTAAGTAGGTTCTAATATAAATACATATAAATAACAATAAAAATAATGTATTACAATATATGGATTTATCCTATGTGAATGATCTGTGAAGTAGGTTATTAATTTGCAGTACTAAGAATAACATTATTACAATTCACTATAAAAACAGTTATAATACAATATAGCGTAAAAAAAAAGAATAGTGTAACAATGAAACGATTAATCCTATAAGATTGAACAGCGAACCGGACAACAAGAATAAAATTACAAATAAAAATAGTCCTAATTTACTTCCCTCATATGTATCAGCAATTTGTGTCTGAAGTTTTTACAAGATTCAATAGTTTTAACATTATGTGGTAATTCATTGTACTCTACCATACCTTAATAAAACAAAGAATTTCTCGTGTTTGACATATTTGCCCTTGTCACATGTATGTTGTTCAAATTACGGGTGAAATGATTGTGAATCTCATGCTTGAAATCAACATAATCACGAAGGTAAGAAGGTATATCATTGTTAGGAAGTAGAGTCGTTTCGAGACTGGTAGCCAATGCAATGTATTCAACATTAATGAAATGGGGGTATACCGATTACAGCTTAAAATAATCCTCATGCTTCTATTTTGTAGTTTTTGAAGCTGTGTCATTTTATTTAGATTGAATTGATATAGTAAAGTTGCACAGTAGTCAAAATGAGGTAGTAAGATTGACCGGTACACAGTGATTCTTGAGTCCATAGATGAATACTTCGCAATTCTTGAAAAAAGTACAGAAATTTTCTTAGTAATATATATAAAGTGTGCATCGAAAGTAAGTAGATTATCTAGTTGGAAGCCCAGATACTTGACAGTTGTTACAATTTCAATTTGCTCGTTATCAATCCTTATATCAATGTCATCAACATTTATCTGCCTATATTTGTATTTAGTTGTCACGATCATCGCCTTGGTTTTTGCGACATTGAGTTTCAGCTTATAAATCATCAAATATTCACTTACACTTATTAGAACATTATTCATCTTTTGTAAAGCAGTATTTAGACGTGAATCACTACAAGCTAATAGTGTGTCATCAGCAAATAAATTTATGAACTCACAATTCACAAAATGGTCAATATCATTCAGATATAGTATGAAGAGGGGTGGTCCTAAAACACTTCCCTGAGGTACCCCAAGGTTATTGCAAATTTCTTTTGAAGTTGCATTCCTAACTCTGACTCTCTGCCATCTACCACCATGCTAGTAGCTTTCAACCCATTTTAGTACTTTGACCCTAATTCCGTATTGAAACAATTTGTTCAATATATATACATATATATATATATATATATATATATATATATAATATATATATATATATATATATATATATATTAATATATTAATATATATATATATTATATATATATATATATAATATATATATATATATATATATATATATATATATATATATATATATATATATATATATATATATTATATATATATATATATATATATATATATATATATATATATATATATATATATATATATATATATATATATATATATATATATATATATATATATATATATATATATATATATATAATATATATATATATATATATATATATATATATATATATATATATATATAATATATATATATAAATATATAAATAATTATATATATATATATATTAATATTTAGTTATTTATATATATATATATATATATATATATATATATGATAATTTTTGAATTTTTCTTGGGAATGTAGCTTAGATAAAATGGATGTCTTTCTATATAATCATTAATTCCTTTATTCCAACGTTTCGGCTTCACAAAGCCTTTTTCAAGGACTACAATGGAGAGAAAGAAAAAATTATTGTCACCAAGGTCACAGTTAAAAGCTACATTTTGTCGATAAATTAAAAAACACTGAAAGAAACATAACAATTTTTATAAATATCACAGAAAATTTTTTACCTAGCTTAAATTATCCTCGGAAACACCGACACTCACTTCATTAAACATATACATAAAACTTCGAATGCATTGATATCTACGATTGTTTACTTATTCCACTATACTTTATATACGCGTATGGCATGCAAATGATATTAAACTCGCCGAGATTCGTTTGATTGACCGGTGGCCTGGACGTTTTAAGAAGTATAAACTAAGAATCAGTATATGGAGAGCCAATATTTAAGAAAAACAGACGAACATTCATAATTTAAAAGAATTTAAAATTTTATTTTTTTTTCCATGTTTTTTATTCACGTCGTTTCTTTATTTTTTTATAAAATGTTGTGGTATATTTTGCTCAAATTTTTGATACCTATCTGTTTTCTCGTTTATAGCGCGATTATTCTTTTTTATATATATCATTTCCAGGATTTTTCGTTTTCTCTTGTTGGTTTCCCTGTGTATTATTTTGGTATTCTCAAACTGGAACTCATGTTTGTATTTAGCTTTGTGGTTTGAAAGGGCTGTGATATATACGTCAACATATTTTTGCTATCAGAATGAATATTTCAAACAAATAGAAGGATGCGCAATGGGTTCTTCAATCTCCAGCGTTATCGCGCAATTGGTGCTTGAAGATTTGGAAGACACGGTATTGCCAAAACTAGATTTTGACTTGCCCTTCTTTTTTAGATATGTTGATGATTGCCTCACAGCCATTCCAAAAGGCAGGGAACAATACATTTTGGATATTTGCCACAGCTATCACAGTAAGATGAAATTTACTATAGAAGTAGAAGAAAACCAAATTATCCATTTCTTAGACATGACTCTCTCACATGATGAAGCCAACAAAATACTTACTAGAAGGTAAACAAAACCAACGTGGTCTGGTAGATATCTTAACTACCTTTCGAATCATCCACATAGCCAGAAGAAAACTGTCGTAATTGGTCTAGCTGACAGGGCTATTAAACTTTCAGATCATAGATTCAGAACTGACGCAATAAAAAAAGCAAAAGAAGTTCTAAAATAGAACAATTATCCCTGCAACATGGTAAATAAAATTTTTGTTAGTCGAATGAAGAAATTCACTGAAGGAAACGAGGGTGGTATTCGCGATAGACAGAGTTTCACATCGTTTCCGTACATATATGGACTATCGGAGAATATACAGAAGGTACTGGAACCCAAAAACATAAAAATTGGGCATAAAACTCAAAACACGTTTGAAAGAAACTACTCCAAATTAAAATCAAAAACTCCTGTTAATAAGACAACACACACCATATATGAAATTCCATGTTCTAACTGTGATGCTGTATATATCGGACAATCGAGCCAATACTTATCAAACCGTTTAAACGGACATAAATATGACAAAAAAAATATCACAGCCCTTTCAAACCACAAAGCTAAATACAAACATGAGTTCCAGTTTGAGAATACCAAAATACTACACAGGGAAAACAACAAGAGAAAACGAGAAATCCTGGAAATGATATATATAAAAAAGAATAATCGCGCTATAAACGAGAAAACAGATATTAAAAATTTGAGCAAAATATACCACAACATTTCATAAAAAAATAAAGGAACGACGTGAATAAAAAACATGGGAAAAAAAAAATAAAATTTTAAATTCTTTTAAATTATGAATGTTCGTCTGTTTTTCTTAAATATTGGCTCCCCATATATTGATTCTTAGTTTAAATTTCTCAAAACGTCCAGGCCACTGGTCAATCAAACGAATCTCGGCGAGTTTAATATCATTTGCATGCCATACGCGTAATAAAGTATAGTGGAATAAGTAAACAATCGTAGATATCAATGCATTCGAAGTTTTATGTATACGTTTAATGAAGTGAGTGTCGGTGTTTCCGAGGATAATTTAAGCTAGGTAAAAAATTTTCTGTGATATTTATAAAAATTGTTATGTTTCTTTCAGTGTTTTTTAATTTATCGACAAAATGTAGCTTTTAACTGTGACCTTGGTGACAATAATTTTTTCTTTCTCTCCATTGTAGTCCTTGAAAAAGGCTTTGTGAGGCCGAAACGTTGGATTAAAGGAATTAATGATTATATAGAAAGACATCCATTTTATCTAAGCCACATTCCCAAGAAAAATTCAAAATTTATCACATATATAGTTCTGGCTTAAGAATAAATATTTTAATATATATATATATATATATATATATATATATATATATATATATATATATATATATATATATATATATATATATATATATATATATATATTATATATAATATTATATATATATATATATATATATATATATATATATATATATATATATATATATATATATATATATATATATATATATATATTTATATATATATATATATATATATATATATATATATATATATATATATATATATATATATTGTAACCAACCTCCCTTTTGAAAAAGATATTTATGCCCTGGCTAGCAGGGAGTTAGGTTAACATATGAAAGTTCTAGGTTTTTCTCAGTAATAACAACAAGAGTAAAATGTAGGTATTTACTGTTTTCCTTTACTTTTTACATAAATGAGACTTATCTTTATGTTTCAATTTATATTGTCGACCTTTTCCTTGGGTGGATTGTTGTCTTCTGCCCTATCTTCGTCCCAAGTTCTTGGTAGCTCCAGCTGTGGGTAGACAAAGTGGTGTTTTTTTCTTTAACTCCAGGCAGCGTAAATTTCAATCTCCAAACAATTTGTCTTTTAGCTCTAACCAAGGTGAACTTCAAACCCAGAACAAGTGAATTTTAAACTCCAACCAAGTGGCTAAAATAATTCGGGGCAAATCAACATACAATCTCACACTAAATAGGCTCCAAGAATATCTGTAGGGTATCGATGGCCAATTCAAATTAACATTTAGATTTGTCTCAAGCAAAAATGCTAAGAAAGACAGCATATGTTCCAACATTAAACTGAACATAAGGTATGACCACGTGAAATTTACCATCATTAACCTACAAAAATCTTGTGTTAAATTGAGAGAATAAAATAAGCAAATGAATTAGAAATATTTTAAATTAAGAAATGTGAGAAGATTATTTCAATATAGAAAGATTAATAATTTTATATAGGTGAATGAAAAAAAAATGAAATGGCGGAAGAATGAAATAAGGTATTAATTCAGATTTTCAGGACAATGTATCAATACGAAATAGATATAATTCTTCTCATAATTTACCGTCTATCAAGACGCCACAGATACTTAATAAATTTTAATAAAATTTAATAAACTTTCAATTTATATTGAATATAATTCTAATATTCAGCGATGTTATTAGTTCGACAACCAGCTGCTAAAAGAAAGAACGATTGTTCATCCGACACTTCCTAGATACTCTCCTTCCACGCAACTCATTGATCATAGAGCAAAGGAAAGTGAAGCGTGAAACCACGGTACCTAAATGAACAATTCAGTACAAAATGCAGTGACTACAGTCACTCGGTAAATTGACCCGGTACACACCCCCTTCGCCAAGGTAAAAAAATAATTTTCCAACAAATTATTTTTTTTTCATCTTTAAAGTTACAAAAGAAATTTTGAAAATAATGAAATTTTAGCTTATAGTCAAAAAAAATGAGAGAAAATTAATTCGATGAAGTTATGAGAAGTTTTCATAATGCATTATCGTGAAGAAAATCATGTTTGAAAACCTGTAAAAGAAAAATCAAAACGTCAAGATAAGTCATACCACAAATTTATAAAATACTAATGAAAGGTACAAGGTAAAATAATTTAAGATATTAAATAAACATATATGAGCATAACACATAAGATACAAGAAACACTAAAACACTTGACTTGTCAGTCATCGATAAAATTTAAAGATAAATAAAAATAAGAAAAGTTAAAATCGGTAAAGGTAAATCAAAAAAAAATATCAGCATATCTGTATTCGTTGAGGAGGTACAGGTTCTCATAAACTCAAGATACACTGAGTGCCTACACACTAGATAAAGATAAGATAAGATATGCATGTTGACACACCAGAAAAGATAAACCTCAACGAAATACTAAACTGAAAGATAATTGAAAGAGAAAACTGAAAGATAATTGAAAGAAAAAAGTGTCTATAATAAGACAAGTCAAAATCGAAAAAGAAAACTACATAGCTTGACTATGAATATTAATAATATTTAAAACGATATCAATAAAAAAAACACGAAAAATTATCAACCCCTACTTTCAGGGTTATCAAGATTACAAAATTCAACATTGAAAATGTAAATGACAATAAAAAAGAAACAGATATTAATAAGTTACCAACTTGGCATCTCATGAATAAAATATTATATAGACTAACTCAAAAAGAAAATTTTAATTTAATTATTTAACAAATTTTAAAATCTAATTTGGAAAAATGAATTCATAGTAAAAATTCAATAGATAAAACTATTATATAATAGATAAAAACAATCCTCAAGTATTGACGTACAGTTGAATTTAAAGTTAACATAAATATGTCGGTGTAGTTTCGCAAAAAAAAAATACACTCAACAACCAAATTAACAAAAAAAAATATTCACTTAAAGTTAATCGAAAATAGTCAAATAAGTTAATATCACAGTCAGTTAATCAGTTCATTCAGGAGTTACTACAAGTCACTAGACAAATTTTTGTTTTTAAAAAACTCAAAGACACATAAAGAGGATAGTATCAAAAAAAATTAAAATTAAAATTAAGATCTCGATGTAATAGACTTTGAATAATGTATCCACCCAGACAGGGAATATCTGTTCAATTTCAGTTAGAGAAAATGTTTTAACTTCCGATCATGGAATCGTTAGATGCTTTGTTCAGATATTATCCTACGTTCA
Organism: Cynegetis impunctata; assembly: GCA_030704885.1. Classification (NCBI taxonomy): domain Eukaryota; kingdom Metazoa; phylum Arthropoda; class Insecta; order Coleoptera; family Coccinellidae; genus Cynegetis; species Cynegetis impunctata. The sequence goes on from JARQZK010003728.1 coordinate 157,216, forward strand.
TTCCTTCTACAAATGAATCAATAAACAAAAACTAAAGAAAACGATATAGATAATAGGAGAAAGGATAATAGGTAATAGAAACGATAATAGGTAATAGAAAATATAATAGGTAATAGGAATAGGAAAGATAATAGGGCGCCAGCAAGTGGTTAACTTACAAAGATAAAAAGGAAAATAAATTTTAGTGTACATTACCAAAAAAACTGAATCTTTAAAATTCATAACTCTATAAACACCAAAGTAAATTAGTAGCTACGCACTGATTTATAATTAGATATTGCATAGCATAAATAAACTTCAGTTGATTAATAGAGAGCCATATATATACTAAAAGTTATTAGTAAACTCAAAAACCTATTTCGTATATAGGTACGAAATAGTACAAGATAAAGATAAGATATATATGTACTAAATAGTACAAGATAAAGATAAGATAAGATATATATGTATATAAGATAGTTGTTATTAAAATTTAGGATAAATTGTACACTAAACAAAAACCAAAGGAAACGATAATAGAAAAAATTTTTGGTGTACATCATTGCATCCGAAAAAGAAACAAAAAGAACTAAAAAAGAATAATGTTATTCCAAGCAGCCACTTCATTTATTCCTCATTCACCACCATTCATCAACATTCACCCACACTCCTCCTCATTCACCACCATTCATCCCCTTAGCGTACTAGAAAAACAGAATCCTATGATTTAAAAATTAATAGCTGAATCTATAAAAGATCCACTAATTCAAGAAATTTCTGAAGTACATTGAGAGCTACACCCTGATTTATACTAAGAAATGCATAGCACTATAAACTTCAGAAAGGTGATAGGCAACCAGATATGTACAGGTCTTTCGTTAAGCCAAACATTCTTGCCTCGACTACAAGATAAAGATACAAAGATAAGCTAAGTCGAGCAAGAAAAAGATACAAGATAATTAACGAGAGAAGGTTATTAATTATATATCTGTATAATTGCCAACAAAAATAAACCTAATAGGTTGTACACCAAAAACGAAAAAAAAAACTAAAAAAGTGATATAAGGTAAAACATAAGGAATAATAAAATTAAGGAATGAATTTATAAGATAATAACTGAAGCAATGAAACTTCGGTAAGCCCTTTCTTATGAGAGAACTACCCTTAACGTTTTGTAATTTCTATCCACAAGTTCACCAACCTTACTTCCTAGCTGAATTGATCTTTCATGAGCTATAACGAAGCTAGAGTTCAACGACATATTGGACCAATCAGAGCATTGAATTCAAAGGAAATGTTACATGACAAAGATTAATTTTAACGTTATTGAAAATATCAACAAAATATCAAAGAAAAAGTCTAAGTAAATTTAAGTGAAAAATAAAAAGGGATACATTAAAATTTAGAAAAATGTTAATCAAGAAATTGAGTTAACGAAGGCAATTCACTAATCATAAACTCATGCACAAGTTATTACCACTGAGAACCAACCAGAAGAGAAAAGTTAATATTAACAGAAAATTAGGCCCTTTACATTGGTCGCCAATTATGTAAGAGCCCCACGTTGGGCGCCAATTATGTAACCAACCTCCCTTTTGAAAAAGATATTTATTCCCTGGCTAGCAGGGAGATTGGTTAACATATGAAAGTTCTAGGTTTTTCTCAGTAATAACAACAAGAGTAAAATGTAGGTATTTACTGTTTTCCTTTACTTTTTACATAAATGAGACTTATCTTTATGTTTCAATTTATATTGTCGACTTTTTCCTTGGGTGGATTGTTGTCTTCTGCCCTATCTTCGTCCCAAGTTCTTGGTAGCTCCAGCTGTGGGTAGACAAAGTGGTGTTTTTTTCTTTAACTCCAGGCAGCGTAAATTTCAATCTCCAAACAATTTGTCTTTCAGCTCTAACCAAGGTGAACTTCAAACCCAGACCAAGTGAATTTTAAACTCCAACCAAGTGGCTAAAATAATTCGGGGCAAATCAACATACAATCTCACACTAAATAGGCTCCAAGAATATCTGTAGGGTATCGATGGCCAATTCAAATTAACATTTAGATTTGTCTCAAGCAAAAATGCTAAGAAAGACAGCATATATTCCAACATTAAACTGAACATAAGGTATGACCACGTGAAATTTACCATCATTAACCTAGAAAAATCTTGTGTTAAATTGAGAGAATAATATAAACAAATGAATTAGAAATATTTTAAATTAAGAAATGTGAGATGATTATTTCAATATAGAAAGATAAATAATTTTATATAGGTAAATGAAAAAAAAATGAAATGGCGGAAGAATGAAGTAAGGTATTAATTCAGATTTTCAAGACAATGCATCAATACGAAATAGATATAATTCTTCTCATAACTTACCGTCTATCAAGACGCCACAGATACTTAATAAATTTTAATAAAATTTAATAAACTTTCAATTTATATTGAATATAATTCTAATATTCAGCGATGTTATTAGTTCGACAACCAGCTGCTAAAAGAAAGAACGATTGTTCATCCTACACTTCCTAGATACTCTCCTTCCACGCAACTCATTAATCATAGAGCAAAGGAAAGTGAAGCGTGAAACCACGGTACCTAAATGAACAATTCAGTACAAAATGCAGTGGCTACAGTCACTCGGTAAATTGACCCGTTACAATATATATATATATATATATATATATATATATATATATATACATATATATATAAATATATATATATATATATATATATATATATATATATATATATATATATATATATATATATATATATATATATATATATATATATTATAAGTTTCGCTTATAACTTGGTGAAACATGATTAAATACTGGTACTCAAAATAAAACTCTTGGCTTAACGTTTCACAAATACGAGTATACTGGAAAATAATAATTGAATTATTCAACTTGTTTGGGGTTATGGACGCATTATCAAGACTCAATGAGTCTCTATAATGGGTCCACGAGCTGAAACTAGTTGACTGATTCAATTCATATTGTTTTTGTGCCGTTTGCGAACATTTCAGTCCGGATTCATTGATAAAATTCTTAAGGCTAATGGAACAAGAGATTTTCAATATTTTTACTGTTCTTAGCAATGAAGAGAATGTAGGTAAGATGATAATTCTGAATATCTTATATTTATATACATATATATATATATATATATATATATATATTATATATATATATATATATATATATATATAATATATATATATATATATATATATATATATATATATATATATATCTATATATATATATATGTATATATATATATATATATATATATATATATATATATATATATATATATATATATATATATATATATATATATATATATATATATATATATTATAAGTTTCGCTTATAACTTGGTGAAACATGATTAAATACTGGTACTCAAAATAAAACTCTTGGCTTAACGTTTCACAAATACGAGTATACTGGAAAATAATAATTGAATTATTCAACTAGTTTCGGGTTATGGACGCATTATCAAGACTCAATAAGTCTTTATAATGGGTCCATGAGCTGAAACTAGTTGACTGATTTAATTCATATTGTAAGATGATAATTCTGAATTCCTTCACTTCTGGGGTGAAAGGATGTTTAGATGATCTTGCAATAGGCGTTGCTCAGGTTAAGAGTTTGGTAATGGAGATGAAAGTCATCATGAATAACAATCATCCAAAGGGAAGCGAGGTAACAGAAGTGTTGAAACTCTCGTCCACAACATTCGCAAACAGAAGAGCCTAAGACTATTTCAAAAATAACCAATAATTCTCCTGTCCGGGTAAAACAAAAGACTGAAGAAAAATGGCAGTACGTACTTGTCAATAATCCACCAGGAAAGTATAGTCCGAACCAGGTCATCAACTTCATCAAGGAAATAATGGGTATATCTGAATATGTAAGATTGCCTAATTCTGAGACTGATACAAGTTCCAATCCAGCCAGTACGATTACCAGCATGCTAACCACAACACCCGCAAAACGATTGCCTGAACCTGAGATGGATTTCCATATCAATTCGGACAATATGACTACCAGTACGCAAAAGACACCTACAAAATGCTCACCTGAACCGTAGAATGTCTTAGTCATCAATTCTGACAAATTGCCATGAGTGCATGTAAATCCAATGTTGTGTTAAGTAGGAACAATATTGAAATTACAAAACAGTCAAAGGAACTATCTTCAATCTCTAAATCATCCAATAGTGAGATTTACAAAAGCTGCCCTTGCGGAAAATGGTCGTTATCAGTCAGCTCCGTGAACCAGCCATTTTGGCAAACTTACGAAGCCGAGATAAGGAGATCGGTCCCGAATCGCGGGGCCCGAAGGGCCCCGTCGATCGCCCACGTCCTTTCCGTAGTGCTTAGGCTACGTCTCGCCTCGATCCGAGACGCCGATTCTCGATATCGAACGTTTAAAGTTTGACGTTTCTCCGAAATTCGCGAAAACGGATGCATTCCGGACACTTAAGAACTATTTTCGCTTCACATGGACTTCAATTCACGTGACCGCCTTTCGAGCCGACAGTTGGACGGGTCGAATTCTATCGAGAAGTTTCGGGACGGCGGAGTATAGTAGTATTCTACCCATTCCGCACAAACTACAGGTTGACACTGAACAGATGGCGCGCCCGTTCGACAGAGGCAGGGACGGGCTCAGCACTTGACGCGTCGCGTACCGTTCGACAGAGGCAGGGACAGGCTTTGCACTCATCGTGGTTCGGGAAACTATATTTTCATCGATCTATAGTTTTCACGGATCTATTTAATAGGCGGGGGAGCCTTTCACTAGTTATCGTACTAATAAAACTGCTCGTTTAAAATATACGTTTCGAAGGCTATGGCCTTCTTCTTCAGTATTTAATTATTATGAAATTCTTAAAATCACAAATTCTAAAACACAATGTTTACGTCCACTTTAAAGTATTGAATATTGAGTTTGTCCTTCCGTCATGTGACATGTCAGCTGCCAATGTCATGTCAATTTCACGGTGTTCAGCTTTGTGTCAATCTTCTTCTGGCGTTAGTTTGTCCGTGTTCCGATGTATGTGTACCATCTCCAGAAATTCTCTTTGTTTTTGTTTATGTTCTGTGGTCAGTATCTTCGCAGAGTCGTAATCAAACTCGTGGTTGTTTGCCGTTTTGTGTTTGTTCAGTGCCGTTGTTGCGTTCTTGGTGTATTTATGTGCGTTCAGTCTGTCTTTCAATCTCTGTGATGTCTGTCCTATGTACTGTTTATCACAGTTCTTGCAAACAATACTGTATGAGATTTCTGTTCTTTTGGAGTAGTCACTTTCAATCTGCTGAATATACTTTTGACCTGGTTCTGCGGTTTATGCACTACTTGAAAGCTATATGTCTCCGTGAACCAGCCAATCTCAAAGCTCTTTTCCCATTCAGCTTGAACCCCTTCGAAAAATTTATTTTGACTTTCACAAGGTGTATGGAATTGATCGAACTGGGGTGGGACTGACCTTTTTATAAACAGGTCTTTCGTTACTATGGAGAGACTGAACCATTTTCAGAATTCCAGGGAATTTCACCGGAATTATTATTCGACCACCCCATCCAAGTGAAATTTTTAATAACAGAACTTGTTTTGAGGAACAGGAGTCTAAGTGTATAGTCAACTACTCATCTTTTGCTTCAACAGACACCACAGTGAATTTTACTGATGATTACGAATTGAGCATAGTTCTAATCAATATTGCGTCCATAAGGCACTGAGACGATGAACTGAGCCTATTCCTGGAAGAGTAGGATTTCCCTCAGTTAGTTGCCATCACAAGACACTGGTTGAGGGAGCGAGAATCTATCTTCTTGGAAAAATACTCTACAGTGGCACGATTTGATAGAGCTAGCTCTCCTCATGGTAGATCATTAATTATAGCGAAATATAGTATCTTCATCAAGGTAGATAAATATAATTATCTTTCAGCCGAAAGTTTTTTTGAAATCACTATTGTGTACAGTAAGATCATTGAACTCTATCTCATATATATTCACATATTCCCTGGCTCTGATATTCATGAATTTTTAGAGCACCTGCTGAATTTGTTAGGCTTGTTGCCAATTAAGAGTAGGATAATTTTGTGTGGTGACTTTAATATTGACTTCGCGGATGTCTGTGATGTTTAAATATCTCTAATATCTATTTTGAATCCGTTCCAAGCATGTTAATTCCTCAACTAGGTTAACAAAAATATTCAGCAACCACTATTGATTACGTTGTTTCCAACTTTCCTTCTGGTTCTTCAAAAAGCAATGTCATCAGTGCTGTTCTCTCGGATCATGAGGCGATGTTTACGGAATTCTCAGCTTCCAGAAGCCGTGCTGCGAATGGTCGGCATTGGGGTAGGATTTATTCAAGGGGTAACTTCACAGAATTTCAGACACTCTACCTTTCTTCGGGATGGAGTATCATTCCTAGAAATGCAGATTTCAACTTCAGGATTTTTCTTGATAAAATTATTTCAGCCTTCAACTTAGCTTTTCCTTTTCGACCTATTAAGCCTAAATGGCATAAACCTTGGGCGTCTATCGGTATAAGGATGGCAGCTAGGAATATGCGTTCACTTCTTTATTTGAAAAAAATTTCCGATAACTTTTTTTACCTAAAAGTAATAAAATTTGCAAAGAACGCATATTACTTTGATCGTCTATCTAACTCCAGAAAAGCTTTCAAGGATACATAGTCTCATCAATTATTCAAGAAATAAGTCTGTATCTCCAGTTGACGACTTACCTAATCCTAACGATATGAATGATTGTTTCGTTAATGTACCGCTAGATTAGCACCGATCCATGATCCTCTTTTATTCCGTCGTTTCCAGCTTCTTCTGAGACCTGTTGATAAGCATGAAGTCCTACTAAAAATGAATAAGAAGAAGAATAAATCCTCTTGTGACAAGGATGGTCTGTCTTTAAGAGGGTATCTGAATCTTCCAGACATTATTATTAATACTTTGGTTTAATTAATTAATTAATCTTTTGAAATTGGTATTTTTCCTGATTATCTAAAGATTGCCATAATTCTTTCACTTCATAAAGGAGGAGACAGATCTAACACATCCTATTACAGGCCCATAACGCTTTTATCTGTTTTATCCAAGATAATAGAGAAACTAATGAAAATACTTCTTCTGACTTTCCTCTCAAATCATAAAAATGCTACTGATGCTATGTTTTCTATGTTGAGCAATATCTATTCATCTCTCAATAACAAGCAGTACACAGCTACGGTTTTCTGTGATTATGCTGAAGCATTTGACTGCGTTTATTTTATTATGGTGAGACCTCCACTCTAGCTGGCTCTACTAATGAGCTCATTCTATTAGAACATACACTCAGCAACAATGTGAATTAGCATACAAATAATTATATGAAAAATTAGCGAAGCTTCTTTGCGACTCAGGAGCTACCAAAGGTGATTCCACGTCAAGGAGGTCCGATTGAAGTCATTTATATTAAGTTATATTCTTAGATTGATCTTCTTGAGGAAATCGTAGATCATCAGATATGTTCATGTTATTACTAGCAATTATTGTATCCCAATGTATGGGGCCTGATTTCAGGCATCCATAAATTCCAATATTTCTCTTATATTATCTTCATACAAGGGACATAGCATGAAGATGTGTTCCAATTTTTCTTCTTCTCCACATTGGCATAGGAGATTTGTTCTCAAGCCTATGCGTGGGATGTGCGTAAACGATTGATGGTGACTATAAAATGCCTGTGTATTTCACAATTATGATACCATGGTGTTAGAGATGGAGTGTTATTCATTATATTTTTGTAGTATAATCCTTTTGTTTTTTTTTCTGAAAGATTCAATCCACTCCTGGCTGATATGTTTTTTCAGGAGTTTATATACCTCGTACAATGGGATTGAGAAGTGACTGGCTCCATCGATTGTATTGTTGACCTTTTTGCCAAGCTGTCTGCGATCTCGTTTTCCTAATTCCTTTGTGTGATCTTACCCATAAGAATGTAATTTTTTCATAAAATTTTTGAGCGTTGGAAAGTTGTTTCATTGCTTCGATAGGATGTATGAGTTGACTGAAGAAAATTTAAAATTGGCGACCTTCTTTAAGACGCTACGACAGTCTGAAATAATCACAAAGTTTCGATCATGTACGCTATTCGCGTATTTAATAGCTTCGATGAGTGCAATTTTTTGCAGTGAAAAGAGGTCTGGCAGTTTGAGGAAACCTCGTAGGGAGTTTCCGGGTCGTTAATCGCACACCCTGCGTGTCCATTCATTACAGAGCCATCCGTATATATTTTGCGGTGATCCTTGAAATTTTCATTGATATAGGTGAGAAAATAATGTGGGATTTCTGGTTCGAATTGGTTATAAAGTGGGTCTTAGATCGTTTTGAAAGTAGGAAAGACCGACCAATAGTCGGTGGAGAAATTAGAGAGAACAGAACTCGTGAAGATGGAGCTCCATGAATTTTTTATTTTGATAATAAAATCGACTAATGGAAAGCACTTTCTATTTTTACAATAAGTTGTAGTTAAATTCAGGATACTAAGGTCACTATATATCACTATTCTTGCTATGGAGTTGAAGAATGAATTTGACCCCCAATGATTTCGATCTGGGGTTAAGAGGCATTTCCTTTAATTATGAGATTTTGAATATGTGCTTTGAATTTCAGTTGATTGTCCAATAGAATTCCCAAAAATTTGACTTCATTTTGGACCGGAATTATTATGGGGCAGCCGATAAGATTATTCGGGGTTGCTAATTTGCTTTTGGAGAAGAACATCGCCACGTATTTCGATGGTGATATTGATAGGTTCTTGGCTTTTAGGTACTTTACAAGATTCACTAAACCATTTGAGATTTTTTTGTATGCATCTGTCGTATTGCTAGCTGCTGTATAAATACAAATGTCATCTGCGTACTGGGATATACCTATACCATCCGGAAGAACATGCTCAAGATTCAAAGTGTACAAAATATATATTATGGGAGAGAGAATGTCACCTTGCGAGAGGCCTCCGTCATATCCTCGTACAAAAAATCTAAAAGGACTTTGTAATATGCCCCAACAATATCCAAGATGACTGCCACCACTACTTGGTTATGAGATAAATGTAGTGAGATTTTAGAGAAAAATTTAGCCAGATTATTCTGTGTAGATAAGCCTCTTCTGAAGCCGAATTGACTAGAAGGTAATTTCCTGTGGTATTCTAGCCACCATTCCAACCTATTTTTGATGTCTTTGCATACATGAACTGAGAGAAATTGGTCGGTAAGATGTGGGGAGATCGGGGTCTTTACCCGGTTTCAGGATCGGTACTACAATTGAATTTTTCCATTCACTTTCCAATTACTTCTACTATGTAAGTTGATAGTTTGTATTTGTGGAATTCTGGACTTCCATTGTCTATAAAAATATATCTGAAACAAAAATAAAAGAAAAGAAAATTTGATTAGTAAATGGCAAGAAAAGAAAATAGCTGAAAAATTGAATTCAATGAATTAGTAGTATCTGAAAAAAGAAATGAAATAAGATTAGTAAATAATAAGTTGGAAAATGGTGAAAAAATAAAATTATACAATACACACGACGTTTCGGTTAGTTGGGTATCTCTAACCGTTCTCAAGTGTAAACTGATTATCAGAGTTTGGATTGATCTTTATATACTCCCTTGATCAGTCGTGCCATGTTGTGCGTCTCGCCCATTGGGCGAGGGGAGGAGCTTGAGACCACTGATACGCGCCAGGATTGGTCGCCACGCGTTTGCCACTTCAACACTGGGTTTACTGAAAACTTCATGGTTCCGTTGGATGAAAGCAGCTTCCTTGAATTTTCGTTTTCGCCAGTTCTGTTCCCGGTGGATAATCCTAGCATCGTTCCACTTAATGTTGTGATGTTTTGTCCATGCGTGATCAGCAATTCCCGATTTCGATGTTTTGGCTCTTCGTGTGTGTATTTGATGTTCTCCGATCCTAACATTAAGAGGTCTCTTCGTTTCACCGATGTATGAATCTCCACATTCACAGAGCACAAGGTATACGCAATTCTTATTGTCCGGGGGTCCATCTGGTTTAGTTTTGGTCAGCCTGCTTCTTAAGGTGTTGTCCGACTTGAACGCTGTTTTGATGTTGTACTGCTGAGCGATTCGCCTTATCCTCTCGGATATTCCCTTCACATAAGGTATGGTTATCATCATGCAATTCGGGTTCTCCTATCGTGTGGTTCTGTTCTGTTGACATTCCGCGATAGTCCTTGTTATTATCTTCTTGTTGTAACCGCTTTGTATCAGGTCCCTTTCGATGTTAGATATTTCCTGTTCCATGAGTCGGGGATCACTGCAAATTGTTGTCGCTCTCCTGAACAGTGTCCTGATTATTCCTTTCTTTGTGCTCATTGAGTGATTCGAAGCGGAGTTGAGGTATTGGCCTGTGTGTGTGGGTTTTCTGTAGACTGACGTACTGATGTGATTATTGTTATGTTTAACCAGAACATCTAGAAAGGGTAGGCTGGAATCCTTTTCTTTCTCCATCGTGAATTTGATGGTGGTGCGAAAGCTGTTTATATGGTTTAAAAACTCGTCCAACTCGGCAGCGGTCCCTTTCCAAATGATGAAAGTATCGTCCACATATCTTAGCCACATATTTGGTTTCACGGGAGATGATTCTATCACTTGGCCTTCGAACCACTCCATGTAAATGTTGGCTATTACTGGTGGGTCTTTTATTTTTGTTTCAGATATATTTTTATAGACAATGGAAGTCTAGAATTCCACAAATACAGAAGAGACATTGTCGAAACCATTCAAACTAACAAGTTGATAGTTTCTTTAACCAGTGCGTCACTTTTTTGATAAGAGATATAATTCTTCAAGAAAGGCTCTCTTTTGAAAGCGTGTAATACATTTAATCTCCTCCGGACTGCTTGGAAACAGTACTCATTCCAGCATGGCTTGGATTTCGAATTACTGCTCATGGGTTTCCCATATAACCTATTTATTTTTATTAAATCTGTAGCGGCTTCATTAATTATTTGGACGAATTCTTGATTAGTGATTTTACCTCTATCAATAAGATGCAGTTCATCGTCCACAATATATGTATAGTTTTGCCAATTAGCTCGATTTAAGTTCCATTTCTTAGAGCCAATGTGTTGAATGTTTTTTATATTCAGACTTCCAGAGCTGATGACGATAGGATAATGATTGGATCCAAGGAGGTCGTCTATCCTCTCGTAAGGCAGGAGCATAGAGACACCCGGCGATGCTAGAGTGATATCTACTGATGTATTATTCTTATTCCATCCAGGCACGCATTTAGGTTGACCGTCGTTCAATATAGTAAGGTTATTCTTTTCAATTGATTCCAAGAGATATTGACCTTTAATGTCGTTGAAATTATTACCCCAGCTGATGTGGTGAGCGTTGAAATCGCAACATATAATAGCTGGGTTTGGGAGATTCGCAAAGAATTTATCCCAGGATCTCGTTGCAGTGTTCAACCGAGGGTTGACATACACGGAAATTATAGCAAGGACTTGATTACGGGATTAGTTGATTTGAGCACCAACCGCCATGACATCAATAGGGATATTTTCTATTATCAGTTCATTATATACAATTTTATCTTTAATAAGTATTCCGACTCTGCCTCTTCCATCTTCCCTATCTTTCCTTATCACGGTGAAGTTCTTGAATTTATAAGAAACTTCAGGTTTGAACCAAGTTTCAGAAATTACAGCGATGTCTATATGGTTTTGTTCCATGAAATTTGAGCATGAATGTTTGTTAGCAACTAAAGATCTAGCGTTCCACTGTCAAATTTTTAGACCATCGGTATAGTATAAAAAATTTTTTATGCAGGCGTTAGTTATTTTGGGTGGGTGGAAGGTTACTATAAGAATCTGATGAGATTTTGAGGAATCCAGTACCAAATTTTTCATTGTCAAAGTTCGACACTGCAGTAGTGTTTCCAATATCAATTTTGTTTTTAATTACTTCATTTACTATAAGCATAATAATTTCTACCAAATCGACTTGTTGTCCTGGTCTGATGTAAACTTACTTCGCTTCAATGTAGATAAAACCGTCGCCTTGTTTTATAGAGATAACTCCTAGGTTCTATTCCTGTAAAACTATTCCATTCAAATAGTCGATTCTGTCAGGTTTTTGGGCTTCTTTATCGACAATAACCTCAAATTTTCACAGCATGTGCATGTCATAGCTAAAAAATTATCATCGGCCTTTTTCGCCCTTAAATCCATCTCAAGTGAATTATATACAACATCTACAAGAATTGTCTATTTGCATTGTTCGAATCTCATCTTCATTAAGGTCTTCCCTTCTAGGGTTCATGTAATTTTTCACAACTTGACACCATTCTCAAATTGCAGAAGTTACATGTTTGTACTGGAAAATAGGGCTCATTGCAAACCTTACTTTAAGAAATAAAATGGAATTTTAATGCTTCCTGCTTTATATTTACTTGAATCTGTGTGCTTGATTCATAAGTATTTTCATGCCGTACCCTTGGTGTCACAGCACGGGTATTCCACCAGATCTTCGGGACATCATGTTCACCTCCCTAGTCCATCATTTACAATGCTAAGAAAATTTACAATTTCGTTCCAGAGGAATGAAAATGTATAACTTCCTTGGCAAATTTCCGGAAACGAACAAAATCTTATTTTCTTGGTAGACCTTATAACTTTAAAGAGGACTAGTATTCTGATCATTGATTTATAGATATGACCAAATTGAATAACACAGGCATCAGCTTCGATTGAGGAGGATTTGACACTCTCGGGTCTAATGTGAAGTTTGTATATGTTTTGATTGATTTGTGTTTATTTTTATGTTTCAGTTCCTATATTTTTCGCTTTAACAATAAAGTGTATAATTTAAGACAAAAGAGCATATATTGATTTCATTTGATTTGATTGGTGTCGATTGATACATCATTTTAAAGGGCTGTTTAATCTCTACATGTTTCCATTCTACTTTTTGAATTTGACCTCACTGTTGCACAATATTACCCATGTCAATCTTTGCAAATGCATTTTTATCACTAAACATACCTGCTGGATCACGTACCTTTTCATGACATTCCAAAAGAAATTTGATTGTCGCTTTTTAGGACAAGTATTAGTTACCGGTTACCGGTTCCTCAGTCTCACTGTCACTGTCATGAAAATCAGAAAAAAGTTGATCTAATTTTTAGTTTCTATTGGTGAAGGAGCATAATTTGATTCTAATGCAAATGAAGGCTGTTAATGTTATTATTAGTATGTACTATTCTCCATATAGGTATTTCAGAACTCTACATCATGTTTTTCAATGTTGTCATGATTGGTGGCATCGTTATTGCGGGTTGTGGTTATATTAAATGAAATAGATTTTCTATGTAATATTCCTTGAGATGGTCCCACCAGAGATATGATAGAATGACAATTTTACCTGAGAAATATTTAGATCCAGAAGACATCATGATTTTTATTTAATCTCCGTGATTGTATTGTTGGTCTCAATTTTCGAAAGTCCGCCATTCCCTACCTATAAGAAAGCGACCCTCCACCCGAGCTCAGAGGAATGCACTAGGCGTTACTAGGGCGCTTAGAGCTGGTGTGGTGTTATTTCACCGGGTAATAGGTTGCAATGAAATACCACTCGAAAAAGTGAGCTACTTCAGTTAAAAAATTATATACCTGTTACTTAAATTATAAACCAAAATATTAAAATTTTTGAAAAATAAAGAGCGTTTAACGTTAATTTTAGCACAGTCTCACTACTTAAATACCAATACTTTATGTTGAATATTTTTCATAGGAATTGGATTGCCTTGGTATTTTCATTGAAGTTTGTGAGCATTTGGAAGTAACTGTAGATGAAATTTTTTATTATTAATAATGCAATCAAAACTGCTTCAATAATCCAATTTAACCTTTAACTACCCGCGCCGGTGTATAAAATACACCATTTCTGTTAAATGAGCGGTCAAAAACGAATATGGTATGCCACACTCTTGCCCCCCCATGTAATCCTCGACCGATGTGTTTATTACGTGTACCGACAGTTGTGCTTTGGTGGCTGGAGCATTCGTTACTTTATTGACAATTTCTTTGTTGCACTACAGTCTGGTGTATAAAGTGCACCACGCGAATAGCTATGTAACTAATATTGAATAACATTCAGGGGCTCATATTATGGATGTTTTTATGAATTTTTTTACATTTTTATCATTTTAGGGACAAGGTAAAAATAGAAAACCCTGACAAATTAACACACAAGGAATTAGAGGAGCTGACTCAAATAATTTGCGACTCTGATTCAGAAGAAGAATTACCCGACGACGATGCTGATACTTCATTTGAAGAGAAAATAGAGGACACTGAACATGATTCCGAATCCGAAATCGAAGGTAATGACTCCGATGATTTAGAAGATGTTGAAAATAGTAGTTACTTTATTGCCAAAGATAAACTGACTCGATGGAAAAAAATTCGCTAAAAAGCAAATTCAGTTGAGTGAGCGTTGAAAACCTAGTGAAAATCCTTCCCGGTGCGAAACAATAAGCAAGGGACATCCAAAATGAAGTAGATGCTTTTATGAGAATATTCACAGATGAAATGATAGAATACATAACTGAATGCACGAATCTGTACATTTCAAATGTTTGGCCTCAATTTATGAGAGAACTTGATGCCAAAGACGTATCAAAAACAGAAATGCAAGCATGGTTTGCTCCTATTATCTCTATATAAAAAAAGCGAAATCACACCCACTTTCTAGAGCTCTGGACAACAGATGGTACCGGCTCTGAAATTTTTCGGGCATGTATGAGTAAAAATAAAATCCTATTTTTACTTTCTGTTATTCGATTCGACGATAAAAACTCAAGAAAGGAAAGAAAAATGATAGATAAAATGGCTGCAATAAGATGGGTCATACATAAATTCGTAGAGAATTGCAAGAACAAATACTCTTTGGGCGAATTTTTAACAATCGATGAAATGTTGATACCCTTCCGAGGACGCTGTAGTTTTCTTCAGTATATCCCGAACAAACCGGCGAAGTATGGGCTGAAAGTTTTCGTATTGTGTGATGCAAAAACATTTTATGTGTCGAATTTCGAAGTTTATTGTGGTAAACAACCCGAAGGCCCCTACAGCATGCCAAATACACCTACTGCCGTTGTTCACCGCTTGTTGAAGGAAGTGAAAGGTAGTAATCGGAATCTGACGTGTGATAACTGGTACTCCAGTTATCCGCTTGCTAAAGAATTATTGGAAGATTAAATTACAATGATATAAAAAAAATAAAAGGGAAATACCGCAAGAATTTTTGACCCATAAAAGTAGACCTGTGAAATCATCGCTATTTGGATTCCAGAAAAATGTTACATTGGTTTCCTACGTACCGAAAATAAATAAAGCAGTCGTATTGATCTCAACAATGCACGAGCAGGGAGATATAGATTCAGTGTCGAGTAAGCCTGATATCATCTTACAATATAATGCCACCAAAGGTGGAGTTGATACTGTTGATAAAATGTGTAGCACATATTCAGTCTCCAGAAGAACAAGAAGATGGCCTTTGGTTATATTCTTCCAACTAATGAACATCGCGGAAATCAATGGACAACTGCTCTATAATGAAACTCATATCAATAAAGCTTACAAGCACAGAAGAGAATTTTTGAAGGTACTTTCCTTGGGTTTGATGAAGCCATACCTCTCTGAACGCGCCAGCCAGCAGTCATTGCCAAGTGACATGAAATGTTTTCTGACAAAATACAAAACCCCAGCAGAAGACACCATTGAAGAGCCACCTGCAAATATACGCGCGAGGTGTTTCATTTGCGGCAGAAAGAAAAATCGAGTCACGATGATCATGTTGGAAGTTGCAATAGGTCAGTTTGCAAACAACATATGACAACAGTTGTTACATGCGATTCGTGTAAAAATGGCGAAGCAAGTAGTGGATGAAACAAACTAACCATATAATATTAATTTGAGGTATTTATTTCAAGAGTTTTTTTATATTTTTAGAGCACCTTACTTGTTAGTTTGTAGTGTTTCCGGAATAATTGTATTAATTTTTGTAACGTTTCAATAAAAACGAAAGAAAAGTCAAGAAACCAAGTTTCCTTATCCCTATACATTGATTAAAGCACTCAATATCGCATTCTTGGTTGTGTTGTACATAATACACCGCGCGGGTAGTTAAGTGAGATTCTCGAGCGCGGGTACTTAAAGGTTAAAATTATAAGATTATTCAGCGAATAGCGAACTCGACAGGAAGTGTTAATACCAATTCACCGCAAGAGGATACCTTGATGAAATCAGCGGTACAACGCCCAACTGAGAATTAGAATATCGATTATATGATTAGAATAGTACTGTGTTTCCGATATAAATTGCCAGAATTAATGAAGTTTCCGAATTACTGGATCTCTAGCCAAGGAATTAGTCTTTCGACTTATTCCGACCTAGTATTTAAAAAGAATTATTTTTTTTTAATGCTTCAGTTCTCAACAACTTGAATTCATTATTATACTTATGCTGATCTAGTACCTAACATTCGTAATCCTGGAAAAAGCTATAACACAAAAATTTGCATAACAGAAAAAAAAATTTCGGATTTGCTCTACAGTATTATATATTGTCTTCTGAAGTTGAATTCAGTCAAAATTTTAGGAATCAATGTCAATTGGACCAACTGTTTTTACAAAAACAGAGACTTCTATATTTTCAGAATAAAAATTTAAAAGTAAAAAACTACCTATCAGTATATGTTACATTGGGAATCTCTTCACAAAATTGAGATATCTAAAAGAATAGTGGTTATTATTTTTCCAATTGAATAATTCTATTTATTTGGAAAAGTTCTCAACATCTATTATGAAGTTCTTTAAACGTTAAAAAAAATTATTCATATGAGTGTTGTTTCCGAATTACTGGATCTCAAGCCAAGGAATTAGTCTTTCGACTTATTCCGACCTAGTATTTGAAAAGAATTATTTTTTTTTATTGCTTCAGTTCTCAACAACTTGAATTCATTATTATACTTATGCTGATCTAGTACCTAACATTCGTAATCCTGGAAAAAGCTATATACAAAAATTTGCATAACAGAAAAAAAAAATTTCGGATTTGCTCTACAGTATTATATATTGTCTTCTGAAGTTGAATTCAGTCAAAATTTTAGGAATCAATGTCAATTGGACCAACTGTTTTTACAAAAACAGAGACTTCTATATTTTCAGAATAATAATTTAAAAGTAAAAAACTACCTATCAGTATATGTTACATTGGGAATCTCTTCACAAAATTGTGATATCTTAAAGAATAGTGGTTATTTTTCAAATTGAATAATTCTATTTATTTGGAAAAATTCTCAACATCTATTATGAAGTTCTTTAAACGTTAAAAAAAATTATTCATATGAGTGTTTTTTTTTTAATATTCTTTATTGATTAATGTCTGAAACATGCATACTGAAAAAATTGGATGATAATGGAATATACTTCAGTTTAAACTTATAACGTTTTCAAAATATGACATATTTTGAAGAAACATACCTTACGAGATATGAGTCTAATAAAAATCTCATAGTCAATCAGTTTTATAACATTAGTAGTATAAAAATTTATAAAGCCATGCTAAATGAAAAATTATTCCATATAAATCAGTGAGTATTTGTTTTATACAATAAAAGATTTAAGTTCTCATACAAAAAATCTCCTTATGGAGGATTTATTTTAGAGAAAGTCCAAATTCATATTCTGACAAGGTTATTATGTAACATATTTGAAGTAGGTACTCACAGTCAAAAAAATTTTCATATATAATACCACTAGAGATGAAATTTTGCCGGCAAAATTTCTTGATTGTAATATGAAAGTTTGTTGAAAGAAATGTCATGAGCGAAATTGTCTAAACAACAAACTTGAATGTTACAAGAGAGAAATTTCACCTGCTTAAATTTCATATCGAGTGGTATTCGACATGACTATTTCACGAGAAAATATGTCTAACAGTAATATGGGCACATTTCAGATAGTCAAGGAAATAACGATTCATGTGAGAAATGTCAAAATATTATCGCTGAAATACTAACATAGTAAGTTTTGCCGGCTTGCATGTTTAATCGCTGTGAAACGAGAGTAGCTATGGAAACTTTCTAACTAAAAATGGAATGAGTGAAATAGTCATTCTGAATTTATTAATTGCTCAAATGAATGAGTCTAATTGAATGATCTCTGTATTTGCTTTGATATTATAATCATTAACAACTGTTCATTACACTACTATAACAAGAGACATAAGATTCTTCTCTTTCTTAGAAATTACCATTTATTTATGACAATTTAAAAGTGCCTATCATAGTAGTATTTTTTTGAATTATTGTTTTGTGGAAGCAATTTCTGATGAAAAGTTTTCATATTCTGCAAATATGATGATGCTTTTCGTCTTGTTCTTATCGTTTGATCCTGAAATGAATTTTCAGAGTCTGTGAAAAAAGCATGACTAAAAGATATTATTACTTCATTAGAATTTAGAGAATCAGAAAACCTTTTATTATTTAGTTATTTTTCAGGCCATTGTTGAGTGTTTTACACTCTGGTAGTTTTATTTGTAGCTAAAATATTCAATTCATTAAAAATAAGCTTCGTTATGGTATTCATATAATATTTTTTTTAACGCTAGAAATTTATATATATTTAGGTACGTATATGTACAGGGTGATTGACGATGGATGGCACATAAGGCGTTTCTGGTGAACCATACAACGGATCACTTCAAAAATCCAATGGAGGGCATAGTCGGACATTCTCTACCCAACTAATATATGTTTTATGATGCGGTGTTGCCACTTCCATAAGAAAGTAGTAGCAACTTTGATTTTTCAAATAGAACACCCTGTATATAATATTATTTTTAGGATCTCCAACACTTTCCGAATACGTTTTCATGATATTTCTCTGAACTATCTATTACCGTTTCCGAAATAAAAATTATTTTCATTTTTCTTCTTCGGAAATCAAGACCTATTAAAACGCTGATATGTTTGAGTTGAGAAATAATGTGATATCGAAATTTGGATTGGAATTTGATAATACTTGGGGGCTTTCTACAGTTCAGCCTAATTTGCGTTACTTCAATACAGGGTGGTACAAAAATTCAGTTATTTTGTTTGCTTGAAAAAGTGACTGAAAGTTGATTATTTCAAATAGAATGCCCTGTATACTATTGAAAATTCGGAAAACTGCTGAAATTTGCTGTTTATCTATGTATATCATACCTATACCTAACTAGTCAGGATTCGGACTTATTAGCATTTATTTGTGAAAATTTTCCTTGTATATGGTGTCCCCATTCGGTATTTGGTAAGCATGTCATGATCACTATTTGACAGTAACGTTGTGACAATATACTAATAGTATCGATATTTTTGACATCTAAGAAGTTGCAAATACCTTAAAAAACGATGGAACAAAACTATTCAAACGAAGTTCCCATGAATTTGTTTTTGAACAGTTTGATAAAATTATCACCAGATCATGTAAAAGTTCAATAAAATGTATCCGAATCTACCGCCTATAAACCTTTAGAAATTTATACGAATTCAGAACAATTCCAATGCGTATGGATAAACTTAAAAAAATCACCAAGAGACTTGATAGTGGAAATATTGATATAAATAATTATAAAAAAGGAAAACAATTATGTAGAATGTTTCACAATATGCTCGAATCGCTGGCCGTTCACATCCGATTTCATTCAGATCCAAACCTTCGAACGTTCGGGTAATACTTTGTAATTTTCTCTCGAACGCACTTCAAAAATAAACAAATTCAAAAGAACTTCGTTTGAGTAGTTATGTTCCATCGTTTTTGAAGGTAACTGCAACTTCTGAGATGTCAAAAATATTGATATTAATAGTAGATTGTCACAACGTTACTGTCAAAAAGTGATCATGGCATGCTTACCAGATACCGAATGGGGACACCATATATAAGAAACATTTTCACAAATGAATGCTAATAAGTCCGTAACCTGGCTATCTAGGTATACGTATGGTTACATAGATAAAAAGGAAATTCCAGTAGCTTTCCGAATTTTCAATAATATACAGGGCATTCCATCTGAAATAATCATTTTTCAGTCACTTTTTCAAGCAAACAAAATAACTGAATTTTTTTTACCACCCTGTATTAAAGTAACGCAGATTAGGCTGAAGTGTAGAAAGCCTTCAAGTATCAACAAGCTTCAACCTAAATTTCGATATCATAGTATTTCTCAACTCGAAGATATCAGCGTTTTAATAGGTCTTGATTTCCGAAGAAAAAAAATGAAAATAATTTTTACTTCGAAAACGGTAAAAGATAGGTACAGAGAAATATCATGAACAGTCATAGGGAAATTGTTTTAAATTCTGAAATAATGATATATACAGGGTGTTTCATTTAAAAAATCAAAGTTGATACTACTTTCTAATAAAAGTGACAACACCGCATTACCAAAAATATTTTAGTTGTGTAGAGAATGTCCGACTATGCCCTCCATTGAATTTTCAAAGTGATCTGTCGTATGGTTCAACAGAAACGTCCAATGTGCCATCCACCGTGAATCACCCTGTATATATATATATATATATATATATATATATATATATATATATATATATATATATATATATATATATATATATATATATATATATATATATATATATATATATATATATATATATATAAATAATACAAACACACTTTCATCTTATGGACGTTTTAAAAATGTATCAACTCGACGTAAAGCATGTCATATGTACGTACAGTTTCGTCATGTATACGTCTTGTTTACGTAC
The DNA here is from genome assembly GCA_030704885.1 of Cynegetis impunctata. NCBI lineage: Eukaryota > Metazoa > Arthropoda > Insecta > Coleoptera > Coccinellidae > Cynegetis > Cynegetis impunctata. The sequence continues at coordinate 178,086 of JARQZK010003728.1, forward strand.
ATAGGTGGTCATATGGGCACACTAAAGTACGTACAAGAGACATACGGTTTAGGTCATTTAATAATCAAAATAAGACGTAATTTTACGTTTTAAATATGTATTAATTACGTACATTCTACATTTCGTTTTGGTTATATGTACGTACATATTCGTACGTCTTAATGACGTACTGAAAAAATAATTTGTGACTATTTTTGGATGTCTAATATAACAGCTGGATAAATCTCTGAGAGGCTATCTAAACATTTTTTTTGTCAAAATTCATCAAATTGTTGAATATCATAATATATGTCATAATAATTGACCTTTACTTATATTCTGATATTCATCAATATTTTGATGGATTTAGAAAGTGTGAATATTATCTACCAAGGATCCATCAAACATTTATATTGGATATCTTAAATAGCTAGATTATCTTTTTCAAGTTATAATGTTGGTAGGTGCTTAAAAAGGTTGATTTTTAGTAATTATGAATAATAAATAAAAATGCATGTAATCCAAAAATAAAATGTATACTCTTAAAAAAAATAAAAGTATGAATAAAACATTAAAAGAGCAAACCAAAAATAGAACAATATTCTTCAAATTCAAAATATGCTATTTTTTACAAACCAAAGACTGGAAAAAAACGGGAAAACAGTTTAAAAATAAAAAATTTTCACATATGCTGATCAGTTCCTTTTTTTAAAATAAATTTTACACATAAAGTGTAGTTTAGTTTTTTAACATAAAGTGTTAGACTATTGAAACTCTAAACCAGATTACTGAATATAAAATTAATACTATAACACTTACAGCATTTTTGAAATTTTCCTCATTTTCCAAATATTGGTTTAGTTTTTTTAACCCAGCGGGGCGGGGCTATCACAAGGTAGTTCTAGTCTTCTGAATAAGCTGTCTTCTGGACTAATATTTTGCTGTGAAACTGGTTTTGTCGAACCTCTCACTTCTAATGATAAATCTGTTATCATATTTTAAATTATATAGGTACTGCTGCCGGAGCATCTTTTTAATATATTCACCTAAAAATAATTTCAAGACGTTAGTTAAATACCCCAATATAGAAAATAGGACTATTATACTATTTAAGTACACTTACTATTTTTATCACATTGGCTACAATTCGTTTTTCCTGCCATTGCATTGGTGTGCTAGTATTTAATTCCGAGGTACCTGCTAACTGACTAAAAGTCACTGAGGTTGATTGAGATATGATGTCTAGAGAGGGAAGATCATCTATTTGTCATGTAAAAAAAATTTAAGCATAGATCAATTCTCTCTGGAAAATAGTTGATGAACTAAAGGTTATCTTTATTTGTTGTTATGAACATAAAAATGATAAGTAACAACAATAAAAAAATTACCTCTTCTATTACTTGAAAACCTTTTATACTTCTTAAGATTTGGGGGTGTTTTCAATAGAGTCATCTGATGAAGATAATAAGCTCCTTGTTTTTCTCACCGGTCTCTGTTGTTCTTCTTCATCGGTCGTACCAACATCACTCGTTCCTTCAGCTTTTATGCACTTTATTAACCCGCCCGAATCATATTTACTCACTTCCAGACATTATCTTACTTCACTATTATATTTGTCGCAAAAGCAATAAAGAGATCAGATGGTAGAAATTAGCGGCATCGGAGAGCAAAAAAAGTTTCGTTAGAGGTTCTTCTTTTTTATTTCTCATTCTTCTTCTTTATGTCTTATTCTTCTTTTTTCATCAAAACTAATGTCTGCACTTATTCTTATATGACTCACCATTTACAAATGTTTTGTTTAATAATTGAATATTTCTATATGGAATTGCAAATGTTAGTTTGCTAGTATAAAATTTTTGTCTTTTCACTTCAAAATCTTAAAAGTGGCAGTGCATTCTTTTACATACCGAGGGCATAAAATGTACGTACATGATAT